>JAJGOT010000033.1:212500-450000 GCA_022457155.1 Cladopsammia gracilis | reverse complement strand
ATTAATTGGACTTGACTTCACTTGACAACAACGTAGTTTTAACGGCAAAACTTTCTCACGAAACTTCGTTAGTGAGTGACAACTGATTATCCGTTGTAGTAGATTAGCGTTCAAGTTCAATTCTAACGTTTCGATCTGAGACGTTAATTTGTTTAAAATCATTTATCAAAGTTTTAGGGAAGTGTCTACGACCTTCGGGTGCATTTGTAAAGGCATTTTTATGTCAACGTTCTCGCGATCGGTGAAGAAAGGCCATGCCGTCGTTCTAAAGAGACAAGGGGACAAAACACGAAGTGGACAGTTATTGGACACAATACCATATTTTAACTTTGAATCACTGGAGACTACCTCAAATCTTCAGCAAACAACTAAACTAAAAATGATTCCTCCGCTATTTCCTTTTATTGCGCCCAATTTAAAACCACCTTATTCATTCTGAAAACCCTTGAAGGTGAAGTATAGAAAACAGTAGTCTGGAACTAACGAAAACAAGAGGCTCCAAGCAGCGTTTACTCATGCGCATGCGTAAGAAACTTTTATGATATATTTTAAACATGATAAGAAGATGTCCGACCTGGAGAAAAGTTACTCCTTTCATTCAGTTATCGTTCCTGCAAACCACGTTGTTTACTATTGAATGTTTTGGAAATGAAGGCTGTACCACAATGAAACCAGTGATTCTTCTAAGTCATATATACCAAACGTGAACATAGTAATGTATGTAGGATTGTAGGAGATGCTGTCAGATACCACGCAGCTCTTTACAACCTCTAATTTCATTGGACCTGTATATCATGCAGCTCTATTGTTTTTAGGTCTAGGGTCTATTGTTAGCCATTGTTGTGTTGTTTGTTCTATTGTTTTCTCAGCAAATCAGAGAAGACCTTGTAAGAGCTGCGTACTGCCCCGATGCTGTCGTGCCGCTTAAGTAACTCTTTTTTACCGGAACTGACAGTAGCCGGAAGTCACTAAACAGGAAGTGTAAATGGCGAAGACTTGAACTGGAAGTGCACAATTTAAAATATGCGTGCATAAATTTGCATGCAAAATCGTGACACAAAAAATAAAAATAACGAGGGGCTCCTAGCAGCCTATACTCATGCGCATGCGTAAGAAAGTTTTACGATATATTTTAAACATGATAAGAAGATGTCCGACATGGCGAAGAGTACTCCTTTCATTCAGTCATCGTTCCTGCAAACCACGTTGTTTACTGTTTATTGTTTTGGAAATGAAGGCTGTACCACAATGAAGCCAGTGATTCTTCTAAGTCATACCAAACGTGAACATCACTAATGTAAGTAGGGTTGTAGGAGAAGCTGTCGTGACACTTAAGTAACATTCTTTTAGCGGAAGTGAGTAGCCGGAAGTCACTAAACAGGAAGTGTAGTGGCAAAGCTATGAACCGGAAGTGCACAATCTAAAATATACGTGCATAAGTTTGCATGCAAAATCATGACACAAAAAATAAAAATAATAACAAGAAAAACGGAGCCGAAACCTTACCTCATGCCGCTTCGCGCATGAGTAATAATAATTTTTTCTTTTTTTTTTACCAGCAAAGTTTCTTTTATTACATCACTTACGAACCAGTACAATATTTACAAAAACGATGCTTACACTACTTACACTGCAATACTTTTACAACTTGCAATTATAGTACTTTCGCTATTTTTTTTTTTGTTGAACATACCCACGTACAGTTAACTTTCACAAAAGACAATTTGCAACAAAACGAAAACTACGACTTGAAGCTGACAAAAAGGAAACATAACACAGTAAAAACATTAGTGATAACTAAAATTAAATGGGAGCGCAATCAGTCAAGTAAACATCGAGTCTTTTTTCGTATCAGAAGCTAGTTGAGTAACAAAAATATCTCAACCAAAAGACTCTTGGTTGTTGTCCCTTTTTCTTTTTTTATCAAAAAGAATTTTAAAGAGGTAATACACACTGGAATGTTGAACACATTTGACTCGTCTTTTGAAACGTTTGCCTCTCAACCGACGTAAAACTTGTGAATGTTCTTTCTGTGACAACCATCAAATTGTGTCCAATGCAATTCGTTTACAACCTCATTTAATGAATTTCACACCATCGAAGGGTAGATATCCTGGTGTACATAGTCATGCGAGTTGCCATTAAAACCCTAAAAATAAAATTCAGGCCTCGATGGAATTCGAGCCAAAGGCCTGTGTTACTGTTAGTCTGTGTATTACTGCAATTACAAGTTAAATATAATTATATGTACTATTCTCTTAGTATATTCCATGGACGAAGAGTGCCCTGGTAAATCGTGAGTATTATTTGCTTGTCTTGTATTATCACCATTTCCTTGCTTGTGTATTATTCGGTGTCTTGACTCACTCCTTCAAGATATGTTTATCTTTATTTCCTACATTTTGTCAGTCATGAGATCTCTAGTGTCAGCATAATAACTAAAAGTGGTCAGTGAAGCATACCAAACGTATCATAGCACATAGTTAATAACTAATTTTCAAAACTAAAACATCAGCACGAAAATATAAATGTTGTCGTAGACCCGTGCCATTTATCCAATGCTTACAATCAATGAAACAAACGGTTATGTAGTCAATACAATACACACTGCATAATTGATCGTTTTGTTTTCTAGACTAATACATCAATAAAACACAATTTGCATTGTTATTATTGACAGCTCGAGTTTGCTTCTACCGGTTTGGTTGTTTGTTGTCAAGTAATTATAAGCCATGAGACAGATTCTATAATACATTCGGTTTGGCTTCTACTGTTCTGAAACTACACGACAAACAAGACTTTGTATGCACTGGAAAGAGGAGCTCTTTTGAGAGAAAAAAGCTATAACGACGATTTATCACTACAGGTAATTTTGGTCAGATATAAGCATTTATTAACTGCGTGTACCTTATTATGGGGTCGCCAAATGTCGTATTTTACGACTAGTGGTTATATTTGAAGTGCATTTTAAGAAGTGAACAAGTTAACATTTTATTACTGAACAGATTACCACTAAGAGTTTTTTTACTTGTGTATAATGGCCTGTTAACATGACATAAAGCAGCATAAAGAAGTATAATGAAGAATGAAAATAACACGTCATTAGTCATAAGTCTAAATTATTCTGTATGTTAACGACGAGGAGTTTAGAACTGTGGAAAAATTTCCCTAAGTTGTCGAACAAATTCAAAGTTGAAAAGTACAATTCCCAAACTAGTTTGTTTCATGACATTTAACAACAAACACCCAGCGAAACAGGAATTTAATAAAGTCAGTACTCAGTAGCTTTCATTCCTGAATTGGTCACAGTCAGTAGGATTCCAAAAAATTCAAACCACAAAAATCGGCTTTAGGTTTGACTCAAGTAATCACACGAATAAAGAACAGAATTAATGATACAAGCGTCTGCTCTGTCAATTTATAAAGGTGAAAAACCAGAGAAGAGCCGGATTTCTTAGTTTTTACTTAGGCAACTTAGAGATGATTAACATAAAATTCGTGCATCTGTCCAGATGCATTGACGTCACACCAGTCACACTATCTGTCTACCAACAGATTACACTTAATAACATTGTACTTCCTCTGTTTAACTAAAGGAGTTCAAAAAAATTCTAAACTAATGTTTACCGGTAACAATCCTTCAGGCAATCAGACTTCAGAGACAAAACGTGAGTTCAGGGACAAAACGTGACATAGTTAATCAAGTGTTAACTATGTCATTGTAAGGAATCTGTAGGAATTGGTAGGAATCCACCACCATATATGGCGCCCGGAAAAATATAATAATTCTGTTACGCTTTTCGCGGTACGTCCGATAATCCTAATTATTGTTTTACGATTATTCCATAGTATACGTGTTAGTCATATAGAGCGTATGCACTCACGTGGCAAGCAGCTATGCAAATTTATTGGAACAAAAGAAAGTGTTAACATAAGAAAAGCGTTCAAATCCCACAGGATTGTTTTGGTACACCAACATGGCCGCCGTTCTATTGTTTTGGTACACCAATATGGCCGCCGTGACGTCATGTGCATACGCTCTATTGAGGAAAAAAGGTCTCTTAATATATTGCGTATGTTAAAATAACAATATCCTGGATTGGCTGCTTTTAAAACAATATCATTTTCGTAATTTCTACACATATTTTTATAGATTGAGCTATTTAAAAAAGGAACTTTTACTTCTATTTTTTAAATACAGCCTTAGAGTCATTGCTAAGGCAGGGGCACCCAACGAACAATCTACGATATAATAAACGATATAAAAGCATTTCCAGGTGTTCTTCTACGTTGCTGGGAAAAATATATCTGTTCCTTTTTCCCAGCATAACACATAGGGAAATTTCCAGCCAGCTGTTAAAAAAAAATGTCTGTTTCCCAGCCAGCAATTAAAAAAATAATAATAAATGAAACACAATAAATAATAAATGAAAAACAATAGTAAGTTACCAAAAGGGGCTTAGGAACTAATGAAACATTAATGGCAAAGTATTTGAAGCTTTTTGTTCGTTGTTTTGTACATTTACTGCCGTCTCGAACTTAACCTGTTCGGGTATCTCTAAGTACTGCTTAAATTTGTTACTACGAAGCTGAACCCTTTTAAGCCCCAAAGAGTCCTCCGATTTTCTTAGATCCAGTCTCTTTTCGATCTGCTCAAGTTAGCCAGCACAGTTTGTTCTTGCGACTCCTTTCTCAAGTCAACCAGCGCAAAAATGGTAATTAAATAATATGTACAGAATATTTTGCCAGCCAGCAAGAATTCCGCTGGGGAACAGATAAAGTGAGGAACAGATTCGTTGGGTGCCCCTAATAAGGGATTGCTAAGAACGGTAATGTCAGTGTAGTAAGATATTTTGAAGCGGTTTTTGCCGCTAAAATGGTGAAATATATGACTGAAATCCGCCATAAGATTACCCGTGCGTGGCTAGTGACAGTCCCAAACCACCTGTTATAATATTTTAAAATAATCTGGCTTTCTTAATAATCTGACTCAAGGAATTACCGTGAACACACACAAAAAAATAGAAATGCTGCTGAAATCTCTACTGACTTTTGGCACTGCATTATGCCCAAAACGCACGCCGTTTGCGTTTCAATTTTTTTTTAATCTGTTCTGGTCACGTGCAAACAGCTATCGTTAAAATACTTTCTTATCAAGAATTCGGTAGACAAGCTAGTCCCTCCTTAAAGGAGCTATGTCATGGGGCTGTCAAAACATTTTCTAATACGCAAAATGGCCTTAGAGCTCCTGGGGGAAGATGTAAGTGAATCACGGCGGGAAAGGATAACAAAACATAATCAGTTTAAAATGGTTTTTGCTACAAGTGAGGGAAAACTTGAAAAATAATCGGCACAATTTCGTTTAGGTTGCAATCCGTTTCCATCCTGACCATCGGCTCTTTAATATTTCCTTGACACCTTCAGAGCAGTAGTAGAGTAGCTTTAACAACACGGGATCATTACTTTTGGTTTCCATGGTGACATAACCCATTTAAGTTGGTTACTTTCGATGCAAGTTTAAAATTTTGTGCCGAATAATATGATTTGTGAATGACATAATAAATAAATAAATAAATAAATAAATAAATAAATAAATAAATGAATAGATAGGAATTTTTAGTGGATTCACCAGGTACCTCTCACTACTTTCGCTGTTTCCGGATCGAATTGGAATTTGGAAATGTGTTTTTTTTCCTAAAGTAAGATCACTGTCCTTATTAATGAATCAGATGAATGCTAATGAGCAGTATTTTATTGTTATTTTTTATTTTTTTTTTTTGCTTAAATTTGATAGTCCGAGGGTTAAATGTACCATTTACTAACAATGTGCCTATTCGACAGGTCAGTGAACAGCACAAGCACCACACAGCAACAATTCCAACATTGTCAGAAATAATTGAGTGTGACTTCAACATGGCTTCTGCAGCTTGACATGGCAGAAAATCCTGAACACGATGGTGATTTGCAGTCAGTGCTATTTATAAACAAATCATTGTGGCTTTAATAGCGAACTTTAGATTTGAGTACGAGTACGAGATTGAGTACGATGACGACTTTTGAATTTAAAGCTAGTCACGTCCCCAGGTTCTTCATGTTGCTGAACAGAAGATAAGGAGACTCTACATTGGTGTGATGTGTGGAGACACGGTGGTTTAGTGGTTAGCGCGTCAGACTTTCAACCTGAAGGTCGGTGGTTCGAAGCCTGGTCTCTGTCGTCGTGTTGTTTCCTTAGACAAGAAACTTTACTCCACACTGTCTCTCTCCACCCAGGTGTATAAATGGGTACCGGCGACAAAATGCTGGGGGTAACCCTGCGATGGACTAGCATCCCATCCAGGGGGGAGTAGAAATATTCCTAGTCGCTTCATGCTACAGAAACCGGGTTAAGCTCCGGCCGTGTGGGCCATCTGGTTCGTGTGCGACTTTACTTTACATTGGTACGATAAATGGTTATGTAGAGCACGCGAATTAGGTTTGAAAAGTCGTACTCGCACTCAATCTCGTACTCGTAGTCCGATCTAAAGTTCCCTAATTGCTTGCCAAATTTATATGTCGAACAACAAGCTCTAATACCAGTCTATAAAGTTCACATGCAACTGTTTCGTCAAACCGAAAAATAAAACCTTGTTCGGAGTAAAGTGAAACCTGCTAACATTTGTCTAATGAATGTTGTTAAGTCTCTGGTGATTGACCTGATTGGTCAGTTAAGTCGTGACGTTATTGGCTTCTTCTTCCCTTTCACCCAGGCTCCCTCCAAGCAGGCGGGCCGACCACTTACCTACAGGAAGCCAATCAGAGAATACCTCCGACGAGAAGTTCGATATCACAGCTGTACCCAACAACACAGCAGCCCGGATATGATGGCGTCAATTGTCTTGAAAATGTAATATTACTACCGACAAGTGTATGCTTTAGACTAAACTAATGTAGATGTGAAGCTTGTTCAAAATGTTTTTCACTGAAATTAAATCAATAAAATATACACCAGTGTGTATGCCCTACATAAACCTCCTTTTAGATGGTCGGATTTTAGATCAAGGTTATTTCGTTCCTTAAAACAGATGCATAGAGATGCGGTACTTTGCGCTCTCTCTGTCTAACAACGCTTGACCGACTTTCTCCAGACGAGGCCAAGCTGTTCGCGTTCTAAGAGCCTATTTTTATGAGGAACAAGTGCCACGCGCTGGCCAAAGAATGGGACCAATACAAGCACTCCAGACCCATGCCCATTCGATAACAAAAAGCAACTGAATTTAATATTACCATTCATTAGTTGCCGCACCTATAAAACCGGCAAAGGAACCGGTTCTAAAAAGGACCAATCTCCTTATTGATTACATTTTTCTCCCTTCAACTGGACATTGATTGACACTCATCTATTGTCATTGGTTTTCTTTAATACAGGTCATGTCTCTTGATCAAGATTTACCTCCCAACCACTTCATGCTGGCAGTGCTAAGCACCATCTTTTGCGCATGTCCGTGTGGGTTGATATCGCTGTGCTATTCAGTTCAGGTAAAGAGGCTTCCTTCCTTCCTTTCCCCCTATATAACATCTTTTTGGTCTTTTTATTTTATTTTTGTTTTCAAGTTATTTTCTTCAAGAAATTACTTCATATTTCCTCTCGGTGTTTAACCCTCGGACGTACACGCAAACTTATACCCCCACGGTAGTACAGGGGGAGGGGGGAGTTGTTGCAACCCCGCTTGGGTTTTTGCGATGTTGCAATATTTAGGAAATATTTTACGTCTAATAGATAGCCTGTGATATGCTCTACATGATAAGATAAATATTATGGGTTGTAGCGCTGCTGGGGTCCTTGACGTCATCCAAAATGGCCGCCAAGATGGCCGTCACCTTGGATTTTACTAAAAATTCATGCGCGTTGAATTCGAAATTCAACACGCATTTTTATTCAAAAATGGTTTCACCTTGTGCTGATTATGACGTCATATCTCGTTACCATAGAGACCGGTTGTCGCCAAACTTTACCAAAATGTGTCTCAAGGATAAACGAACAGCGGCATGTGCTAATCTTAAACGGTCTTGTACGTCCAGGGGTTAAGAGCACATCGTCTATAAAAAAATAACACAGGTTTATAATATAAAAATAGCAAAATTCCCGTGGCATTGCGTCCAATGTTTCTTAATGAAAAACAGACAGTAATGTATAACTGTATAACGGTGATTTATTTCCTTTTAGGTGAACTCGGATTTTGCGCGGGGAAACACCGTGGGCGCCCAATACAACTCGCGGCATGCATGGAGATGGGGCATGGCATCCATAACTATTGGCTGTGTAACTATTATGGTGGTGATACTATACTACTTGGTACTGATGTCTCAACGTGTATCTTTGTAATTTACCAGAATGACTTTTAAGCTGAAGAAAACTGTTTCAACTGTTTATTAATTATTACAGACTTTACAGAAAGCAATATCCACTGCCCGCAGTTAGCAAGTTAGCTAGTCGAGGCGAGCAGTGGTTACACGTATGTAATACATATACAGATAGATCACAAGAAAGACTAGAGAAAAAGAGTAGTTAAATAAATAAACAAATAAATGAAAATAAATTCAATTTAATTAAGTTTACAATCATATACATCGCAAATATAAGAAGCCGAGTTTTCAGGAAATTTTTGTAAAACCTTTTGAAACTGAGGAAACTCGACTACGTTGGTTGAATAAAGGGAGTTTTGCAAGTGTCTCGTTTGTAAAAAAGCTTGGAAGCTTGATAGCTTGTATACAGTCGAGCATGTTTTCTTTTTGTTGTCGTTGATGAAGTTGTTACTGTTGTTTTGTTTATTTGTTGTTGTTGTTATTGTTGTTGTTAGTTTTCCCATTGTTAGTCAGTTTACGCTGTTGGTTTTTTGATGTTATGGGTATTTCCAAAGTTCGTCAATAATGAAAAAATTGTGGAAATATTCTCCAAGAGCCCATGTTTTTTTGACATGCAATAAATCTAAATACAAATCAATACTGTAAAAACAAACTCCCTTATGAGATATACCGTACCATCCTTGGAAAAAAAACTCGGCGAGAAAAAAGGTAAAAACAGAGAAAGAGCCCGCTCCTTTTCTCCCGCCGATTTTTTTATCCTCGCCCTCTTCTAATCTCCCTCATCCAACTAAGTGCCCCTGGGTCTCTAAGGACGATACGGTATAGGGCGTGTTCGAAACCTATAAAAAATAAGGTTTGGGAGAATTTGAAAGGACGACCCTTAACGTTCTAAAGTTCAGTATTTGATAAATTTCGCTTGCAAACTTCGTACTGCTGAATAGCTTTCATTTTAGAGCAGTTCTAAATTGAGTGTCGTAAAACCAAACCCAAAGTAATCACTCTGGCCAATCACAACAGACGCAGACAATCCAATGAACCAATCAGAACTCGAAGCAACTACATGCAACTGGCGCCAACCGCGGGAAAACGTTCACAAGCAAGTCATAATTCATTTTGGTTTTACTTCTTATTGGTTGAAAAAGTAGCACGATAAATTTTAACCAATCACAAAGCGTAGCAATGCAAAACCAAAGCAATCATGAAATTTCTTTCTACACCGCTGTGATTGTTACTTTAAAACGATGAAATTCCTTGATAGCACTTAAGGGGCAAGGTGACGGGTATGTTGCCATTTTTGGTCAAAACTGTATGAAATCATTTACTAAGTACTTTTGCTCTTGCACAAAATGTTCTCAGAGTACCGAGAGGAAGATATCAAGTGAGTCGTCGAAGAGACAACAAACCATAATACGTTTTAAGCTATTTTACGGCCCCAAGAACCCACTTCGAGCTGCCCAAAGCTGTATTTCAAGCTCCCGCGCGACCACGCATAGTCGACCTATCTGCCACTGTCGCAGTGCATGTCGGGATATCAATGGCGAAAACGAACAGGGGTATAGCGTTCCGCCCAGATTCTAAAAATAGAATTGGCGCGCAGCATCGTGGGATTGAAATGCGTACAAACATTCAAGAACTATGCAGGTAGCTACGAAAAAGCAGGTGCTACGATGCACTGTTCTTGGGTACAACTCGACAATTATCCACAACATGTACAGGAGTCGCAAAAACTGGTGTTTCCGAGGCAGCCATTTTGAAATATTTGTCCGCATTTCGATCCCAGAATGCAATGCTGCCAAATATGACGTCACCTGGGCGGAACACTATTGCGCTCAAACAAAATAAAGAAAATATTATAAGTCTGGAAGCACTTCGGATATCGGGCATTTCGACCACGGCACGGGATAGGAAATGGCCCACAACTCACTGACAACGCTGTCCCTTTTCTGATCCGAACTGTTTTCAGACTTTCCCGCCCGCTTGTCTTGTCCACTACGACCCATTTTCACCTCAAGCGCTGAACAGCGCTTTAGACACAAGGTGCGACAAGGGACACGACTTTGAGAAGTGCAGTACTTAAGGATTTCCGCAGACTTAATGATGTCCTTCCATCACCAGACGGGCCTTAAACATATTGGCTTATAAGCACGCTACAGACGATGTGTTGACGTAGCGAGCTCGCGATCCATAAGCGAGCCAGGCGTGCGTAAATAACGGTATTTTCGTTCCGACAGGTGGTTGGCGCGGGTCAGGAGTATTGCGGTCGCATATTCTCACGGCCAATCTGCTTTGTAATGGCATCGAAATTACGCTCTGAATGTACAGTCAAAGCACTAGAGGGCCAGAACTCTGCTTTTCTCAGGTAAATTTCGTCAAATTCCTTTGGGTTAGTGCAAATTCGACAAGGGTCTGTGATATTATTCGTTGTACGAAAAAATGGGGCAAATCTGAGCGAGAAAAAAATAGAAAGACCTAAAAAGCAATATAGGTCGGTTATGCCCCGAGCCCTTCATATTTCAAACTCAGCTAATCTAATTATCTAAAATTGTTATTATTCATAACAGTAATCCCAAAAGTGCAAGTTGTTCGCTTCACTGCTTTTAAACAGCTCAAGTTGTTCGTTTCGCTTGAAAAATGCGTAAGTTGGTCAGAGTTAGCGTTGTGAGTTAATTAGGGTTCGGGTTTGAGTTAGGGTTAGCGTTAGCGAAAGTTCTTCGTTTCACTGTTTTAAAACTGTCAAGTTGTTCGCTTTATTTGAAAAGTGAAAAAGTTGTTTGTTTTACTTGAAAAATGCGAGAGTTGTTCGTGTCACTGTTTTTAAACCGCGCAAGTTGTTCGTTTCACTTCAAAAATGTGCAAGCTGTTCGTTTCACTGCTTTAAAACTGTCAAGTTGTTCGCTTCATTTGAAAAATGCGCAAATTGTTCGTTTCACTAGAAAAATGCGCAAGTCAGTTGTTCGTTTCACACTCAAGTTGTCCGTTTCAGTCGTTAACCCCTCCAGTTGTTCCTTTCATCGATAAACTTCAAACAAACCCTGCAGCATTTTGTCTTTGTGTGCTAGATGCCCATTGGGATTTCTGTTATGAATAATAATGATTAGATAATTACAATAACTGATTAACTGAGTTTAATGAAGCCAGGACTCGGGGCACAAACAACCTAAGTTGCTTTTTAAGTCGTCGCTGTTTTATTTTCTGGCCCATTATTGGCCGGCCATGTGAACTACAAATTAGTTGCAAAACATTGTTCAGAATTTTTTCCAGCTGTTTTTTTTTTCCGTCGTTTTCGAGAAATAACGTATGCAAAAAAAAAAACTGCATGTCTCCCGCTGAATCCCACTCAAAAAAATGAATCCCAAGGTTTACCCGGATTTCTCGATTTTATGCTGATTTTTCACTTCAGATGGCCAAGTTTGGGCCCGTACCGCTAAATCCCACTCAAGAAACATAAATCCCGAAGTTTATTGTCTCAAAATCGCTCCATTTTTATCACCAGTAATCAGCCACTTAGATTCGATTAGAGTTTTAGGCTTTTCAGAGTGATGATAAAAATCGGTAATACTGCTCCTTTGACATGGCTCAATATTTCATTTAAGCGGAAAAGGATTAGTTTACGGACAGTAAATACTTTCATACGTACTCTTAAAATCTTACTGGGCTAGCCAAATAGAGCATTGCTAATCTGCTTTATATTTTACTGAAAACAAGAAGCTGTACACAGCTTAAACTCGTGGCGTCTTTAACCCATTGCAGTAGTGATTCTCGAGTGTTTTGAATGCTTTTACGGAAACGTAAGCTTAAAATTGTCTATAAAAAGTAAGACTACACTACATACATGTACATTCACCGACATTTATGCAGTTGCAGACACTTCAAACATCGATCGCTAAGCAAAACAAGCCTGCCGGAACAAAAATCCTACAGCAATAAGCGGCGAAAACGATTAAAAACGGTCCTATCCATCCATGAACGCCTTACATTGTCTTGTAAATTTGCAACAGGCCATTTGCACGATGGCGTCATTTGACTACAACTACCAGAATTTATTTCGTTTTTCCTTTCTTATTTAAATTTTGTAATCCCAGTGCGTTTTAAATAACAATAGCCCTAATTTGCACTACAAAAACAAAAAACTGAAGGATTCTGGTAGTTGTAGTCATATGACATCATCGTGCAAAAGGCCTATTGTACGCTGTAATAGGCCATTTGCACGATGACGTCATTTTACTACTACTACCAGAATCCTTCAGTTTTTTGTTTTGTAGTGCAAATTAGGGCTATTGTTATTTAAACCACACTGGGATTACAAAATTTAAATAAGAAAGGAAAAACGAAATGAATTCTGGTAGTAGTAGTCAAATGACGTCATCGTGCAAATGGCCTATTCTTCCTTCTACTTCTCAAGTCAATACACGGAAGAAATTTTGCGGTATGTCCTTCATGGCTGAAAACGATATAGTCGTCGGCAAAAAAACTGACTGTATACGTGATAAATTTTCATGCACTAATGTCACACACACAAAAAAGAAAACCCAGAGCCGAAAACATGTCTCGTCGGCTTTGCCACGAGTAAAAAGGATAAACACTTAGGAATGGGAGGCGACCAGTCATTCTTGCAGATGAGGTACAAAAATTGTCAATTAAATTACTTTGTTTATATGCATTGATGGTTAAAAGGCAACCGGAAGACAAGGAAAATCATACATTTTATTAGAGAGCTTGTAATAATTTGTTCTTGAAATTTATAAGTAGAGAGTGTAGATACAGAACTTGAGACTAAAATATATGCACACCTGATATGTAAAAAGTAGAATGACTGCCATATAAAAATAATAGCATCTATCCTGCATCTATGGCGGATAGCAGATCAAGTGTTAATTTAAGTTTTTTTGGCTTCTGGGAAAAGCACTTAAATCTATATCCACGGTTAGGTCAGGGAATGAAGATTCAAGTGTGCTCCGTGCTATGAATTTAAACCATATGTGTGTATCATTTGAAGAAAATGAAAAATCATGTTTGGTTGAGTTCCCCATGTTCTCGTGCTCTTGGCTTACAGATGCCTCTCAGCAAATGCTGTGTTGTAAAGCCCCATGGCAACCGTTCCTCCAACAAGACCCAACACAGCACCAGACACAGCAGAGCCCCCAAGCAACAAGGCCCCGCCTGCCCCACCTAAGGTGCCCAGGATAGAAGCTTGGTCAACTCGGACCTGGTTTCGGTTATACCTGGGTGAAAATAGCAGAAAGTTGCTTTAAGGTGACTTTCATGAGAAATCCCCTGCAGTTAATTAAAAGGAGAGAACAAGGGCTAATGAATGAATATATAACAGTAAAGTCAAACTTCGGGCAACAGATGGTCCATAATGGCCACAGCATAACCCATCTTTTTTTAGCATGAAGCTAAGCAACTAAAAATGTTACAGCTTAAATTTCATGTGGACCATCGGCCTTAATGTGCACTTGGGTAGAGAGATGTGAAAAAGAAACGACATTTTCATGAAAGCAAATGGTGATTATATAATTTGATGGTTTCTTTCCATGAAAAACGTAAAGAGAAGTGCCAGTAGACAGGCCTTTCTTTTGCATTCCCACTTATTTTCTTTAACACACAGTGAAAAAATAATACTCCCCAATTTTCAAAACTGTCCATTTTGTATGGAGTGTGGAAGGTGGAAGGTGGAAATGTCTGATAAGCAACTGTGCATTAAGTTAACTTGTACCTTAATCTGTATGCACGATCAATATACCCATCCTCATTGATGCCTTCACCACTTGTGGCTTTTGCATATGTCATGAGAGGACCCAGAGGAACACCAATGATGGCACCATTCCTTCCATAACGAAGTGCTGTTTCAGTAACAGCTGCTAGCGTGCGAGGCCCAACTGCAAGGCGGACAGCAGGAGCAATGATAACCATTCCCAGCAGAGCTCCAGCTTGAATTGTCTTGAAGGTAACATGGGTGTAGACCTCCATATCTGCGTACTTTATCTTCTCCATTTCTTCATCTGTCAGCTTTTGACCCAGTAAATTACGGCACCAGCAAAAGTTACGGCTCATTATGATGCACAATATGTGTTATATCTTTAACCTTGAGGCAGAAGAAGACTAAAATTAAAACTTATTACTCATAAACCTTAATGTCACATCCAGTCGCCACTGATGCTGACATATTATATCATACTTGTTCCAGATTTTGATTATTTTGGATTGGTACATTATTAAATTAATACATTATTTAGTCATTTGCATCTTCCTTATAGTGTTATTCAGCTTTGCCAGACTCCGGGGGGGGGGGGTACTTCCATGTATGAGCTATATACTAGGTAATTGTGCCGCTGTGAAGGGTATGATATTCAGGTAGTTTAGTCTGGGATACCCTGGTGAAAATCTAAGACCTGTCAAAGATCCTTAAAGATAAAGATCTTAAAAGGATCCCCGCAGGATCTTTGAAAGATCCTCAAATTAAGATTCTTCATCTACAATTTATTGCAGAATTTTTTACAAAGATCCTCAAGGAATTGATGAAGATCTTGAAAGGATCCTAGCAAAATACCCTTGTGAGGATCTTTGCAAGGATCCTTTAAGATCCTCAAGAATTCATAAGGATCTTTCCAGGATTGATCTTTTGAAGGATCTTGCCAAGATCTTTGAAGATCTTTAAAGATCCTTGAAGATCGTTGTCAAGAATTTAAAGGATCCTTGAAGATCTTGGCAAAGATCCTCAATAATCTTACCAAGATCTTGAAGGATCCTTTAAATTCTTGGCAAAGATCTTCAAGAATCTTTAAAGATCTTTCCAAGAATTTAAAAGATCTTCAAAGATCTTTATTAAGATCCTCAGTAAGATCCTCGCATGTCCTCATGCAGATCTTAAGGATCCTTAAAGATCCCTCAAAGATTCTCACCAGGGTAGAGGGTATAGTAATAAAATATTTTTGGTCTAGAATAGGGTATCATTTTCTGCGAAAGTGATCAGTTGCATGAAGAATTAAGTCTTGACAAGGTTTACTGGCAAATGGCATTTAAACATCGGGCAATACAGCAATTTTACTGACCCCTGTTAACTAATAACTGTGATATTGAACGAGTTTCTGGAAAATAGGGAGTCTAGAATAGGTCTAGGATAGGATAATGTTTTTTGGTGTTTAGTCTAGAATAGGGTGCAAAATGCAGCTAAAATGTCTAGGATAGGTTAAGGGTCTCGGAGTCCCAGCGGCACACCCCACCCAAAAATTTGCAGAGTACCCAAATCCCCACTCCCCGCTGAGGCCAGACTTGGCTGCGACACCACAACAGCTTGCACCAATTAATGTGGGCTTATGTCTTTATCCGCTCCCCCCTAAGGAAAAGTTGTATCATTCACAGGAGACTACATGTGATTGTCCCCTACTCTTTTTTTGAACAGTGAGTGGGTTATTTTATGTCCTTACTATTTGTGTTGAGAAGTAATATATCAAACACGAGGAAGAGTGTTCCGTCAGGATATCCAAACACTGAGAAGTGGGTTGAAAAACGAGGCGCAGCCAAGTTTTTTTGACCCACTTCGAGGTGTTTGGATACCTGATGAAACACTCTTTCAAGTGTTTGATATACATGTAGCTTTGCAAACTGATCATTAAATGTTTAGAAAACGAAGGATTAATATTGCCAAATCTATGCTAATTAAGACCGGGTATCCAAACCTCCTTCATGGTAGTGATTTCCTTTGTGTTATCATCATGAACTATTAATGAGTTTTAGAAGATGTAGGAGAAAATTAGACCAATAGCCTAACTTTGCCTTCCAATTGCATTATTATCTGAACTGAGACAAGCAACCTTGTTCCCAGGGGCTTCACGGTTTTCAAAATGGCGGTTCAAGAGGTGTTTGAGCACAGCCCACATTAAATGTTACCGGTTATTTAAAGACCCTGATTGGTGGTCCAGCAAGCGTGTTTTCATTTTGTTGCAGCAAAACAGTGCAGTCTCTTATTTTTCCTTTTATTCGCACTTGCACCCTCATTCCTTATGGCTTGCGGCTTCACCACTCACTGTTTTTAAATTGCACCCAGCGAGGGACTGTGTTCGACCTATACAAAAGTGACTCTGGTGCTCATCATACCCTTAGGGGTCACAATTTAAAGATTGGTACCGCTTAGGGTGCTTACATCTAAAATAACCACTGATGGAATTATCGTGGTATATATGGCAGAAGCTTTTAGATTTGGTACCTCTTAGGGGTAAAAATCCATTTGAGCCAACGCCCATCAAAAAAAAATTCTGGCACCTTTTAGGGTGTCTTTTGAAAATTTCCAACAAGACCTGCATCATTTTAATATGGGAGTCCCCTCCCCCCCCCCCCCCCCCCCCCCAAGGAAATTACACCCTTGCTAGACTAACTAAAAGAAAAATAAGAAGCTACTTGCACACTCAGGCTATGTAAATTTTAGTGAGTATTTTACGGAGTAGCCCAGTACCTCGTGTGCACCTCTTATTTCATTTGTTCTATTTAACAATAGACTTTACTGTTATGAGGGCTATTGTTAACGATTGTTTACCTCTTTTATTTATCTATTGTTTTCTCAACCTGAATATGTGAAATGTAATGAAAAAATCAGTAGTCTGCAAAAGGAACAGAAGACAAAATGATAGAAAGCGGAAGTCAGGTTAACGGTTTCATAAAGGGAAATATTAACTACCGCATTAACTTAATTTATAGCTTTGGAAATTTGCATGTGTGAAACAGAATAATTTTAAGAAATGTCACGCAATCCAATACTCGATCATGTTTATATTGATCACTTTAGGTACATATTTCAACCTTAAATACGTACATATTATGCATCGGGTTTTTTTAGCATAAACCTCCTTGGTAAACTGCTTTAACTTCTAGTAAAAAATGATAAAATTTCTGCGATGAAACAATTCTTCTTTTCTGTTTTCAGCGTCCTGGTGTGACTTTTTTGCGTGCATTCGACTATATCAAAGCTTTTAGCTTAAATACAAAATTTAGATTCATAGTTTATATTCAGCTTCTTACAAATGTTCTTGGAGTACAATTGTTAAAACCTTTTAAACTCAGAGTGATGTGCAGAACGTCTAATAAGAATATTCTTTTGTTGAACATCAAATAAGCTTATTAATTCTATAAGCTGATATATTTTTTCACATTTTGCTGCATTTTGTTATCAGCCAAAGCCACAAGTCAGCGACAGGGATGTCCCGCTGGTTTTTAGCACAAACTTAGTGACATGCGATGTAACTTGTTACTTACCTAGGAAGAAATAACCAGTGAAAAGGCTGTTAACTCTCAGAAGATAAATATAAATGCAGTATTCACAAAACAAACAACGTTTTGTTCTCGTGACCCGCTGCACCTTGTCACAGCACAACCTTGGCCAGCGGTAATTTTCATAATGGCGCGAAAATTATAGAAACTCCGCAGGAGTGGCGTGTCCGAGGATCTGTCGCTCATTGAAAAATATAGAAAAGTCAAACCTTAATAAGGAGGCGATCAGAGTGTTTGTGTTTTCTTTGATTAACGTGAAACTTAAAACAGAAGTCTCAAAGAACTTAATTTTGTGGGAGGAAGGGCCTTATTCTCAGGGTTGGCTTCACTGGCTTATATTTTTCAGAGGAGGGTGCTGGGAGTGGAGGCGGGCTCATAATTGGACGGTTATCTCCTTGTCTTGCATATTGTCGATGAACTGAATAACCTTATCAAGAATTTTAAGGCCCCATTCTAGGAACCATTCCTCTAGGTAGCTACATCGATATGAAAGATGGGGAAGTTCATAAAAGAATCAAAGTGTGTTTATTTGTATTAATCTGTCACATGTATGGAGTTACCATGCTAGACAAAGAAACAAAATAAGAAATAAACCATCGCTGTTACACCTTGGCAAGTTTCGTAAAATCACGTTCCTTGGTCAGCAAAAAAGAAGCTATGCCTACAACGTGCGGACTCTGCGGAAGAGTCTCGCAAAACGGCGGGTCCCTCGCAGAAGGGCTCTTAGTATTTTTTATTATTATTATTCCAGACAGTGACTATTTCTAGATATTTGTAGATGCAGTTTTCTAATGGCTGTTAAATGGTGATAACGTTTTGTTGTAAACACAGCTTGACAAAATCAAAAAAATAGATTTAAATGGTCGAGTGAGCGACGGCAAATCAGGAACCTACGAAACTATTTTTCAACTTCGTTTAATTAAACTTACACTGCCTCGGTTTTTCATTTCGTTTCAAATGAAACCAATGGGAGAAAAAATACGAACGCATCTCTACATTGGTTTGTAATTATCTGTTCATTTTAGTCTCTCCTTCCAGACAATGAAATAAAGTCGTTAACCCATTTAGTGTCATACAAGCGTACAATAGGCGACAAACTGAATAGTTGACACACTCATACCAAAAACGGCTTTCGTGCCATATTTATCACTATATCTTTCCACTCACTACACTCTGCCGCATAACCCGCGTCTCCCCATCCAATGCTGTAACATTGTAGCGAAAGACCTGAATAAACGATACACAGCATTGTTTGGGGGGTTGGGGATGGGAATATTGAGGAGGGTGAGGCTGAAATCCGTCTCGTCCCGAAGCAAATGGAGTTCAAAATGACCATGTGTCAAAAATATTGTCGCCTATTGATACGTACCTTCAAACTATCAGAAACAACCAGTCAGGATGTAAACTACAGCATGAATAATAATATATTATGTTCAAATTTATTCTTCATTTGAGCCAGATTTTTTTAAACTTAGTTAAGAAACACACAAGTTCATCGCATATAATAATATCCTTTATATTCCTTTAGATTCCTTACATTGATTTCTTTTTTACATATATACATCCGGTATATTACTTTACTACATTATAAATAAAGATTTGCATTGTTCGCTGTGATAGGAGTTCACCAGTCTGGCCTTCAACTTGTCTTCTTCACTCTGTATTCTATAAGTATCTAGCCTTTTTAGTTTTCGTGTTCTTTAACTATTGTCATTTTGTCATATTAATAACATGCTGATTTGGGGGGATAACGTCAGGAGTGATTTACGAGGTAAAGTCTAGATTCCATAGCTCAGAAGGAGGTCGGACACCTTATTGAGACTTATATAACGGAGTAACTGGTTAGCTTTCAGTTGAGGTTAGGAGTAGCAATTTGTATAGTTAAATTTAGGACTAAACAGCCAGAGAAGCTAGGTGGTACAGTGGTACGGTAGGCTATGTAAGTCTAAGCCTAGCTGAGGTCACAGGTTCAATCGTGAGTGGGGATTTTAGATTTTCTTTTTTACACTTAAAAATTTATTGAAAATAAAATTCTAAGTGTCGACATTACGTTATATAATTCCCAATAAGTGTCTGACCTCCTTCTGAGCTATAGAGGGTAGACTCTACCGATTTACGATGATTAGCAACCTCGTCCCCAGGGCCTTCTCTGCTTTAAAAATGGCGGTGTGGGCGTAGAAACCACTGCCAAACGGTCAAGCCCAAATCATACCGTCCAGAAGGACGTCGGACACCTTATTGAGACTTACATAACTGGTTAGTTTTCAGTTGAGGTTAGGAGTAGCAGTTTATATAGTTAAATTTAGGACTAAGCAACCCGAGGAAGATAGGTGGTACAGTGGTACGGTAGGCTATGTAAGCCTAAGCCTAGCTGAGGTGACAGGTTCAATCCTGAGTGGGGATTTTAGATTTTCTTTTTTACGCTTAAAAACTTTATTGAAAATAAATTCTAAGTGTCGACATTACGTTATATAAGTCTCAATAAGGTGTCCGACGTCCTTCTAGACGGTATGATTTAGGCACAACCCTGCCAAACTGCTCCAAAAATCCTGGAGCATTTTTCGCGCGCAACATGGTCGAATGTCTTCGTTTCGTTTGAACAACGGTTTCAGATTACCAGAAAATAAAAATGGCCGCCAATCACTAAAATAAAAATGGCTGCCAATCACTAAAATAAAAATGGCTGCCAATCACTAAAATAAACTGAAAATGGCTGCCAATCACTAAAATAAAAATGGCTGCCAATCACTAAAATAAAAATGGCTGCCAATCACTAAAATAAAAATGGCTGCCAATCACTAAAATAAAAATGGCTACCAATCACTAAAATAAAAATGGCTGCCAATCACTAAAAAGAACCTCCTAAAAAGCCATTTCATCATGCATCACGTGACAAAATACCACACGATTCTCGGAGTACTTTTGCAGCCCTGTCCAGTCTTCCCGCTCGCTATTTTGAAAGCGGAGAAGGCCTCATACGAGGTTAGACAATTAGTTTGGGGTTAACCGCGGTCAAAAGAGAGAAATTTGCAAAAGTTAAGCAAAGTACTTACAAGTTAAGGTTGTCATTTTCACTGTTTAAAGTTTAATATATTGCCAATACACTGTCAATTTACCAAACATTTTGAAAGTTTACTAAAAAAGTTCTAAGAGTTTAAAAACTGTGAACTGCAGAATTGTCGGCGCCAATTGCCAACATAATTTCGATCAGGCGCAAAGAGTTTTTGTCAGTTTTCAACGGAAAAAGCTCATCATTTTGAGAAAAATAGTAAAGATAGTAAACTAATTTTTTTATACATCATTGCCCAAATTTCCATTTAATATTAAATAAAATCCCACTAAATTAAAAGAAAAAGGCCTCAGACGTTTGACCGCGGTGGAAGTTTGATAAAATGATGCAATTCCTATTGACACAAGCATGTATCGTCGATCTCTTTTCGAAGTAAGTCGTGTAAGTTTCATCTTTTAAATTGATAATTGGAGTTCTATATTATTTTTCATACTTTTTCACCCAAAATAACTTATTGTTGTCGATAAAGTGCTACGGGAAATAGAGATAAAATTCACACCCACACTCGACCCTTCAAACTTTGAAGTGATTACAGGAAAGGCCTCGATCTGTATCATACTATACAGCATAGGGCCTCTTCCGTCAACCTATTTTCCGCTCTGGATAAGAATGTATTTTCAGTATGGACCTATTGCTTTGATTCTTTATAGCATTCACGACATTGAGGGGACGAGATGAAAGAATATAAGGTAAAACGAAACTCCAATAATTCCCAGTATTCCAAAGACAACTGCGGTTAGGCTCCAGTACTTCGCTTGTGTGGATCTCCACACGGCACCCTCCCTGTTCCCATCATCGTACTCTTTATCAACCTGCAAAGATGTTACCATAGCAATCCATTAATTATAATATCAAGGAAATTTACAGCAGAAGAGACAGCTTACACAGAAGGGTCAACTAATAGTCTAAAAAAGCAACTTCGTGAGTTTCGCTTGTTTACCTGAAGTGCACATATGAGACCTACAAAGCCCAGTGGTAAACAGCAACAAATCATGGAGGCAATTGCCATGCAAAGATGATTGTCTGGCCTAGGAATATGAGGCCGTCTCTGATAATATGATGAGTAATAAGATTTTCGTCGCTCGTTGTCCTTTAAGAAATAAACAACAGACAGTGATATTAAAATACAGTGGTAGGACGTATTCTTGAGAAACAGAAAATTGCGCGTGACTTCCTAACCAGACGCAAACGCGAGAAGGAAATAAGATTCAAAGAATCTATGTGAACCCGAGCCGAGCAGACGTGCATAAGTATTATTGTATTTAGCTTATTTAGCTTAGCTTATTATGCGAGCACAACTAAGACCTATTTCTGTTTCTTTTGCAAATGAAACTATACTCATACTCGTGTTAAGTACAAGTTACATGAACATGGCGCATGAACATAAGCTGGTACTGAAACACGAGGCTTCTAGAAAAAAAATTAACGAGAAGACAACGAAAAATAAGTATTATACTGACCTGTCCTGTAGGTATAACTGTCACGTGAACTTGGCAATCATCTTCAATTGGCCGACCATCAACATCAAGCTCTGCTGTGGATCCCGGCAGAGGGGTAACCTGGCCGTCTTCACAGTCTTCATCCTCATCTGAGGCTGAAAGTGAGGGTGGCTTTTTGACTATGCGTGGTGCGGTAAGGCTGTTTTGTTTGATCTCTCCATTACGCAAAACTTAAACAAAAAAAGTATGGTCAGTAAATATAAGTATGTGTTAATCACATCAAAAAGAATGGGTTAACCTAAGATTTTTCTTCGATTTTTTTTCTTTTCAATTTTATATTGATTTAGCTATTGCTTATGAAGCATCCGATCGTCACTTTCAAAAACTAAAAGTATGCACTAGTTTTAAATTAAAACAACGTCATTCAAATATGAAAGAGTAATAATGTATCACTGCTCACCATAGGCGTTTTCCAGTGTCTCAATGTCTGAAGATCGGTTTGGTTTATGGTTAGAAGAAGACATCGGACCAACTATAACAGAAGTGAATTGGTGTGTTAAAGTTGGCATGTTAATTTAAACAACGTAAGTTCCAAAGATAAAACTTTTTATTAAGAACTTCATTGACTCAGTATGAATGCACTGCTTTTTGTTTATTATCTCTTATTTAACCATCACTGAGTTGTTATTTTACTTTTCATTTACAGTAACTAGTAATGGTTTTCACTACAGCTGCCCCCGCTTTTATATAACAGTATTTAGACGATGGCCATAACCACCACCTTTAAAAAAAAAACGCAATTCAAACACTTTCTGATAATGTGACATTTGATATCATCCTGCTATGTTCATGGAATGAACTTCTTTATTCTTTGCAGCAAAGAAATGTTTCAATTTACAGTGTGTGAAAGTGTTTTTCTAAACTTAGTAGTAGAAGTTTTGCCGATTGTGTTTGCTTTTCATCAGAGGATTTCTATACTTTTTGAATTATAAATTATTGGAAATGTATGAAAATAAAGTATGCCAACAAGGACGTAACACAATACGAACTATTAAAAGTTGGAGAAAGCAAGAAGGCAACAATTTCAATTTGTGAAAACCAGTTCATTTATTTGATTTAAGATTTGATTTAAGATCAGATTTAAACGAATAAGGAATTAGGAATGCAAGACGGCAATATTTGTTTAGGGTCGTAAACTACTGTGAACTTGACTTGTGTTGTTGTCCCACTGATTGGACGTTATCTATTGGTTGTTTTTCGCTGTTAGTTAGTCCAATTTCATTCAATGGGAATTGCTGTTGTTGTGATTCTTTAAGTTTCATTTGTTGTTCTGTCGAGAGTTCAAAGGCTACGTTTTCAAGTAGTAACAACGTCTAAATAAGTGTGTCTATTTCATCCTTGTAATTGAAGATCTTCTCCAAGGAATGTGCTCACTGTCTTTCGAAAGGCAGCAGTGCTGAATATTACTTGTTGTCTTTTTCAAAGTGTAAGTTTATGTTCATGTCAATATAACAGTTCTTTACAAGCATTGCTCTGTTGCAATTTAGACACCTAACATTTTGGAACCAGGATTATCGCTTATTTTTTTGCGGCAATCTCTGTTATTGCAAATTGCAAACAAACTTGGAGACACATTCATAATGTCCTGGACAGCAAATACAGTTTTGTTTGTGTTCTTTGCGTTGCACTTTGGAGATGTCCAGTCTTGCTTTACTGCTTGAACAACTGTGGCGTTTAACGTTGTGCCAAGGCGCTTTCCATAAAATTGTTTTAATCTACAGTTTGTCGGTGTGTAAAATTGATCCTCTTCAATTTGCTGAAAGTGTTGATCCCAAACAGAGATATGAATGTTTCCAGAGGAGTCAGTCAGTTTTTAAATCAGTTTTATTTGATATCCTTATCTGTATTTCCAAAACCTAACTACAATAAACTACAATGTTCTATGATGAACGACCACACAGTATCACGAACTTCACTCGGTAATGAACTGTTCATTCCCTTAAAAAGGCATAATCTGAACAAGCATTGAAAAGCAGGGCTGTAAACTCATTTCTAACAGATAAATGTGATAAATATGGGAGGAACAAATGCGTTGATATTTCAGTCCATAAAAGCATCAATTCAACATGAATAAGTTCGACGATTAATGAAAACCTGTAACCAACGACTTCCTGGCGTGTGATCATTGACATACTTTACAAGTTTAAATAAATTCAAAACAAAATTGTTGAATATTTGCAGACAGTGCTTTCATGTATGTATAAGGTAATGTTTAGTTCAAGAATTTCCAACTCTGTTGAACAAACAACTTAGTGATAAGCCTTTTCTGACAAGTCAAGTATTGATCCGGTACTACAGTATAATATATAACATAAACTTAAATATATACAGAATATATACAAAATATCTTCTGTATCTTTTATCTTTATTATTTCGTGGCGCGCGTACCTGGAAACTAGCTCTTAAAAGGATTGATTGATTCATTGATTCATTGATTCATTGATTCATTGATTGATTGATATCAACTTAGCAAGAAACGTTTCTGAGATGTTTGTAACGTTGAGTCCTGTAAATAACCCATTTAGAACAACCTCAGTTGTTCAAATCAAACAATAAATAAACCCAGTGCTGTAAAACTATCTTTTTGTGTTCAGTTAAACACATATTACGATGGAAGTAATGTAGATTTGAAATTGAATCAAAGATCTTGTGGTTCAGCTGATAAGGTATTGTACAACAAGAAGCGTTTTGAATTGTGATCTGACTGTATTCATTCAGCCTTGTAAATAATACAAAATAGAACAAAACTCAGCAATTCAGTGGTTGTGTTTCTTAGTGCTTTTTAGCGGGTTTTAATCTGGGATTTTAATCTGTTTCCCTGTTTCTAAACTGGTATGCCCGTCTGGCAGATTTTGGATCGAGTCTGTCCGGACCGGACCCCCTTGTTCATTTGTGTCTAACAAATCAAGTTTTGACCGATAAGTTCAATCCTGTAGCGTAAAATATGATGCAAATAAAGCTTACTCGCCTGTAAAGTGAAATACGGTTGGTAGATCTTGGTACGTAGGCTACACGTAGGCTAGTTGAAATCTCGAAAAACGGTTGGTTCGGCTAGGCGCGCGCACGCGCCTGACACAACATTGTTTTTATGTTGTTGGGCATTTGAAAGAAAACACGCACATTTTTGACAGTTGCAGTCGTTTTCAGTGATGAAGAGGCAGCAGCCTCGAAACGTCTGAAATACTAACTTTTAGCGCTAAAATACTAACTTTTAGCGCTAAAATACTAACTTTTATTGCTGAAATACTGCTAACTTTTAGCGCTGAAATGCTAACTTTTAGCAATAAAAATTAATACTAACTTTTAGCGCTGAAATACAATTAACTTTTAGCGCTAACTTTTAGCGCTTTTTAAGTCGGCTACACGTTCGCTAGTTGAATTCTCGAAAAACGGTTACTACGGCTACACGTAGGAATAATTATCCCGGCAATACCACCTGCGCGCCTAAACTGCTTTACCCACTAACACTCATAAATTGTAAAAAAAAAAAACGTTTTGGTAAATCTGTCGTAATGACTCAATACTTGGAAACTCTTGTAAAGTAACACTAAGGTCATAAAAGCAAGTCCATTTACCATGAACTTCAATAGCACAAGTAAAATGATTTTTATATAAACATCGGACAAGACCTTTCAGTGTGTACTGAGCTCCACTGATTTCAATTGCCTCAAAGACATTAATGCGTTTCATCAACTGTGGAGAAAATTTAGTAAAGAGGACTGGAGTTGGAGACACTCCTTAAAACAGGTTCATCATCAGTAGAATTGTAACACTCAGTGCAAGTTAAGTTAGCGCTAACTTTTAGCGCTTTTCAAGCCGGCTACGTCACGTTAGCTAGTTGAATTCTCGAAAAACGGTTACTATGGCTACACTTAGGAATAATTTCCCAATACCACCTGCGCGCCTAAACTGTTTTACCTACTAACACTTTGTTCGCAACGTTGATCAAATCGGGATTGAATCCCATACTAAGAAGAAAAAAATATTTCAGTATTTTCTCCATATACATATATATACGTGCGGGGATGCCCGGCTCCTCTGGTTTTGGCATCTGGGCCAAAAACCTGCGTGGGCAATTAATTAACTCTCCATGTGCTCCTCAGTTCTTTCTACTTTCAAGAGTGTCCAAACGGCAATGGACTTAAATTCTCAGTTGTCAGTTTTAAATTTCTGCTCGCATTTTTCAGAAGTATTCAGCTTTTTCAGCTATCGTTCAAGAAAATGCTCGTGATCAAGATGAGGTATTGTTTCTTGGAACTTGCAATCGGCAACGGCATTGCACGTGTAACAAACACATCCCTTAGTGCCACTTGACTCCGAACAAAAATTTGCATCGTAGAAGGCAAAGAAGACCAGTTTTACACTTTTTGCCATAAGCTGTAAGGTACGTTGCAGCGTAAAACATACATTTTGCAATTTATCTCACAATGCACTGGACAAGAGCATTTATATATCAAGTTTACGCAACGAATTTCAACTTGTCCTTTTTTTAGTCTTATATAGAAAAGAGTAACATTATTATAAAAAGGCCTATCGAGTTATGATTTTTATTTTCTAAGTGATTGATCGAAAAGTCCTTGCAAATGTCACGAATAAAACAGTGCGGTCAGTGAGCCGAGACAGGCTCTAACAGCTCAGTACGTATTAAACGCGAAGGAAAATCGGCTTGTACTGAATTACAAAAATTCTACAAACGTCTAAGAAAATACTATAATACCTCCATTTGGTTCCATTCCATTCATTTAATTCATCAACTTCTAACAGTTTCTAGCCAGTTCAGGAACAGAGTGATTTCTAAACAAATACAAAAAATAATACAATATTGATATGATACCCACAAGTGGAAGCCGGTCATGTTGTAAGTTTGAAAATATTGAAGTGGCTAAGCTATATACCGATCAAGGCTTTGCCTTAATATTTCCTTAACACTTTTACTACCAATGGCAACAACGTTCAAAAACGGGAAAGCAGGATAAAATCAGTTTAGTTTTAATATCATAGATTCTGAACAACACGAACCAGTGAAAACCTACTGCTCAAAATCCTTCATTTGAATGATCACATGTGATGAACAGTACCGACGCGGGTACATGAAAGTACTGCTCGATAGCTTTATTCACTTTTGACACAGTTTGATCCACAAGCACAAAAAAGTGAACTGAATCGCCTCCACTTCAGTATACAGCATAATAAAGAGCACGACAAGAAGCAATAGTTTGAATCCATTTGGATGATTGTCACACCAGGTAAATTTCATTCACAAACTATAAAGTTTAATAGAACAACCTTGCACAACATTATCTATAAACTGCACCACCACAGAAAAGCACTTCTTCTATATATTTTAGACCTCTCTCGCCGTTTCCACTAAAAAATAAAAACCTCTGGCACCCTGGGTATCTGTGCGAAGTCTTGTCCAATCTTATCATCCGTCTTTCATCGCTTCCTAAATTATCTTCAGTGGTTAATACGTACGTTGTTTTTGTTTTGTTGTTATTGTTTTGACCAAACCGAAAATCTTAGTTTGGACATACACGACGCGTAATATATTTTTAAGCTAATAAGACACAGCATTTTTATTTTAAATTATGATTACTGGTAGTTTCATCGTGAAATAAAATGAATAAAGGAATATTTTCTGTGTGTCATTTAAAAAGATTGATGTGTTTTGAATAGCATAATTGCAGCTCTAATGACGCGTGATAGATATTGTGTGTCATTACACAAAATGTACTTAACAAGTCTCTTACGATGAAAACAAAGATATGCAAACGTAATGGACGGAATTAATGATATTGGTTGTAAAATAAAAGAGTTTAAGTTACTATAAGAGCCTCTTAATCTCATGCATTCATATGGAAAATTTTACTACGTGTTACCGTGCACGAAAATATTAACTCATAACTTCTTTGCTGTAATTCTGAAAAATTTTTAATATACTCGGCTTCGAGAAATCATTTTTTATCAATTTAAAACAGTCTAAAAGAAATTGGTCGGAATGATGTTAATCTTGCCCTCCTTCGACAGAAACGCATGCGTATTTGAAATATTTTCATCTCTGTAACCGGGCTAGCCTGTTCAGCATGGGAAAATATCCATCCCAGTTACCGAGATACATCCTGCGCGAAACAAGGGACTGATTGGAGACGTCTGCGCACAGGCTACCGTGAACCCTGTTAAATACAAACTGAGATCTCGGTAACCGGCCATCCCGTCTCCTCATAAAAAAGATCACATCGCAAATTTAACAAAGGAAATTCCTGATAGGAGTGATGCGTGGTCTCGGTAAACGGGTTTATGTGAAGAGGCTCAAAGTAACAAAACAATTTATTATGCTCCTGTTTTTGCAAACATTTACTGCAGAAAATGTTCAGAAGATGGCTGTTCCTACTCCTTATGTCAGCTAAACAATTTGTTTAGTCGACCTGTGCATGTAGCCACTTCTCTATTAAAATAAACTTTCACAGGTTGTCCAAAATCGTGGACAACTTGTGAAAGTTGCAAGTCCCTTTGAAATCACAAAATACTAAAATTTTAATTTTAAAATGCATTTCGCACTCTATCGATCCGGCGTTGCATGCACTCAAACATCTGCAATATTCACCAATAAACAACTTTATGAGACTGTCAATATTTTAGTTGATTAATTAATTAATGTGGTCTATTTATCGGGGACACCAATATATTAATTATAAATGTTCAAAAAGGTAGAGTAAAACAAAATAATAATTATAGTGAGTATACTTTCAGCTAAAATACTATCAGCTAAATTGCAGTAACTTAACTGTGTTCTATTTGTTAAGTTTTTCTGAACTGTTAGCTCAGTATGTAACATGGCGCACGCGCATCCTGTTGAGAATCCAGACTGTTTCAATTTTACACTGAAGTAAGAACATGCAGAAATAAAGCTGATGGCTACTCGCTGATTCTTACATGCAGTTACATCTTCGTAGTCAGGATTGACAATAACTCATGAATTCTCAATATTTTGTCCTAGATGGTAAACCAAATAATCACGTGATTCCATCACCATGGCAACGCCCAGCTTCAGTCTCTTTCTTTAAACCTGTGAACCTTTAAAGACTTTTTATATTTCAAGCAATGCTTTAGTCGGTATCATTGAGACAATTCGTTAAACATTAGCTAGAAATACAAAGGCGTAAAATTAGCAAAATTCAATACCGGCCTTTTTTGTTACAAAAGTCATAAATTGATAAGCTTTGTTTTCCTCGACAAACCCCCCCAAAACTTATGCTTTAAAATAGGTGGTTGTTACTCAGACGTTTTGGGTATTAAAATAGTAAAAATGTTGTGAAATCGTTCGTTTCCTCGGCAGCACCAGAAGTTGTTCAAAACACAACAAGATTGAATGACGTATGCCCTTCAGAGCGGAATGGCCGTATTGATTATTTTATACGCTCAGTTGGTTTTGGGTCAATATCACTTTTATTTTTCAAGTGCCCAGTGTAAACAACGTTGCCTAAAGAGAAATGAATTCCATTGAAGTTAACTCAAACAGAAATGTTCCGGTCTTCGCTGACACATGCGCTCGGAAGTAACATTATCCGAGAAGGAAACTTTCTTTCGTGGACCGATGAAAATATTTTCATTTTAGTGCTGTTTAAACAGACGATTAATTCAATTATATTCATTGCCTTAGTAAATTCGGCGTCAAGTCTTTCCCTTTTTGTTGATAAATTATCTGCAAAATGGAATATTTACAAGACCGACTTGGTTACAAAGAACAATAACATCGAAGGACGTTTTCGAGACTCTGATACAATCGTTCCCCATTTCACAGTGGAGCCACAAAATCCCTCAGTTTACTTTAAAAATATATATCTGATCCATTTGTCGGCAACTGACCAAGACAAGTCTTTGTTTAGGTTTACTTTTCATTGCGTTCGACAATCACACGACTGCGAATTAGAGTCACATTAAGTTAATGGAAGCTAAGGATTCGCCTTTGAATTTCCAATATAAAACATTCAAATTACCCTTAACTCACAGTCACAAAGTCAAACCTCACTTCATGTTAATGTCACTCACTTCTGAGTCTATGGTGCATGAATTGAAACAGAAATGTGTTACCATTCAAATGAAAACTACTATATAAAGAAGACCTTAGCGATTGCTTCTCGATGTTTTGCACGGAAATTTTGAATTTTTTTCTCTAGTTTTGAATTTGTGCGATCTTGCAAATGTAAGGCTAAATTTTCTTAATCCAGCTGGTGCTCCGTGCTTAAAATGTTCGCGTGACCATTGAATACGATGGTAACGCTGTTTGAACCTAAAGAAAAACGAATAAAATTATTATGGAAGTGTTAAACTAGGGTTAACAGTACCTTCTGTTCATTTGTGAAGCTCTTCTGCCACCGAAGAAGTTAATCTCTTTCTGTTTTTATCAGTTTTTTCCTCATCGCACAAAACAAATTAAACCGTTTTCAAGCGTCTATACTATTGTCGATAAGACTCGGCCTCGGAGTCGCTTAACATCCTAACATGCTAATTATTATTGATAATTACCGCCTTGTGACGTAAAACGTGCAATATTAGCCCGCTAAGTCATTAATAATGCACTAGACCCTATTAAAAATACGTGCTTCCTTTCTTTTGCAATAAAATGACAGAAATGAATCGGCTATCTTGACAATTTTAAGTTCCTGTTGCAAAGGATTTGCTTTGAAGTTTTTTGGAATAAACTTTATACCATTTATGGTCTTCAGCCGAAATAGAAAATTCAACCGCTGAACAGCGCAAAAAAATAAAATAAATAAAAGCTTTCAAATGATCAAATATATTATTGCCAGAGTACGTTGACGATAATTTTATTTGACCTTTTTAATTAAAACAGTTGCGAGTAAAGCTAAAACCAATACGAAGTTTAATTTTAAAAATTAAGGATTCGGAAAGAGGATAACGGATTCAGCCGAATAAAAGGGAACTTTTGAGCAACCGAAGGTTTTTGATACCAAGGCGCAGTAAATGAACTTACCCCACTGTAAATGTGCTATTGGGCATCGAATGATTTGAACTCATTAGATGATGATATTATATTAAATAGAGTTTAGAAAATGTTACACCTGTAGTAGCTATATGCATTGAAGGCCTGTTTAACTAGTTTTATTGCTAGAAGCACGATGTATTTTGTTGATGTTCTCTTGATTGTTCTAAAGAGGAAGTTTTAACTTCAATTATTAAAATAACAAATATTAATTAAAACAGTAATACCAAACGCCTTGTGGTGTCTATACAGTATTTTCGTAGATTTTTCTATACTCCTTTTTTTGTAAATTAAATTGAATTGAAAGCTGCCATGACTGAAAGGGAAAAATAAACTTGTCCGGCCGGGTTGATCTCTTCTTCCTGTCCCCTCGCAGTGACGGATCCAGACGGGTGGGGGGAACCGGAGCGAATAAGGGGCGGGGGGTGAGGTGTCCGGGTCGGGGGCAGGGGCGGGGGCGAGGACGGGGGCGAGGACGGGGCTTTGTGAATAAGGGGGTAGAGGCCTTTCTCCTGGATCCCCCACTGTGTCGCTCCACATTTCGGTTGTCGTGACAACGTTACCGTTTTAAAGGCAATGTGTCAAGAGAAAACAAGATGCCCTTATAAAGCAAAAAAGGAGGATTTCAATATTTCATAAATAAGAGCGAACCTAAATAATTTTCAGAGGTTAATCCATAACACAACGACAGCATGGAGTTGCCCCACTTTTCTGGAAGATGCACTTGTTAAGATAGAAAGAGCGCCAGTCAATACGATCAAGAAAGAAAGACGAAGGCCGGAAATTGGAGTAATGCGAATCAACTTCGACAAAAATTGTTTTAGGAATTAATATTAAGTCTATGACAGACTAAAACCAGGTGATACGCATTTAAGATACTTTATGTCAGTGCTCCAATGGCTGGGTGGGAGGTCTGTGCAATATGCTTCAATCACTTTAATTACCAGGTCTAGAGACAAATAATTAAAGGCTTAGAGTATTCTAAATAAACAAAATATAGCAGCGAAAACACTTTCCTTTAATTGCAATGCGCATATAATTATACTTCATCTTCTATCATCTCCAGTAGCTTGTTCCAGGTGTTCGGATTGTGGGGAGTGAAGGATAGGCGGCGGTGCGCGAAGCAAAAATATGCGTTTTCCCCGCTCGTTCGCGCGCCGGTTTTTACTGCTCCACAACCCTACAATCTTATCACCTGGAACAGGCTAAATTAGGAGTACTATAGGAGCAGAGACCGACACAACGTGGAATTAAGAGTCTCCGTTTCTTTTTGCCAGCAGTTGCCAATTTTAAAAAGAAGGCGGCTCCGCGCGAGGACGAGCATTTGGTTAATGAAGTGAGATTGCTTTTCAAAGGTTTGGATAAGAGTTGATCCCAGGGCAATAGCCTGTTCGAGGCGTTAATATAGAGCGAAGAAAGATGGCACACGGTTAATATATCATGCCGCCGTTCCTTTCGCCACCTAAATCATGCAGAGTGCCAACTGAAACAGGTGACCTTGGTCACGGCTTGGTAAGAAGAATCCATACCATGACAACAAGGACCAGCTGTCGAAATTTTCAACATAAATAAACCATAGCAAGAAGCCCAGCAAGAAGCTAGCCTTCCTTGAACAGATGTAATTTTGTTTTTGTCCAACCAAGACCTTATACTGGTCCTTACCCGCTCAATACAGTGTTGATGCCTGCTAACTGTGGCCATAGTATTTATTCTACGTGCACTTGTCATATTAAAGATATCTAACTATTGAGTGCAGAGCTGAGTAGTCAGCACTGTAAATTTACACAGGTCGGATTGCACATTGCCTGCTGCCGAATATGCCATGGAAACTTCTTCTGACTTCTTTAGCTGGATTCCTGCCAGTGTAACCCATTTTCACCCGTACCGGGTTCACAGACTGTCGTGGATCAGGACACCGAATTTATTAAATCCTGTGACATCATTCGGCCCGCGAAAACTTGGATAATGGGGCCCACTCTTGACCGCCATTTTGAATGACATTGCATATACTCAAGTCAGTGTCACAACCCATAATATTTACCTTATCTTGTAGAGCACATCACAGGCTATCTATTAAAGGTAAGAAATTTTCAAAATATTGTAACACCCAAGATTCCATATCCCTGAACACTACAAAAAAGAACAAGGGGTGGGGGGTGGGGGGTGGAAGTTTGCGTGTACGTCCGAGGGTTACGACACTATTACGAGCCCACAGAGACAAAGCTAGATACAAAAAGAAATAAACATGTGTGTATCTTACCATAGCGTGTTATTCTTTATTCGTCGATTAGGTACATTAATTTTACAATTATTGCGACGTTGATATATAATAATGGTTTTACCGACTTAACAAATCCAATCTTACATATCGATATAAACGTTCTTTAATTTAGATTGAGATCACTTCGATCTTCCGCAGAAAGTACAAGTTTACGAGTGCTCATTACATCATTATTTATGGTAATTCCACGGTAAATTACATTCATGCGCTGTGCCGTATGTCTTGTACTTATATTCTTCAAGACAGTTGCCTCCGGATGAACCGAACAGATCAGCCCGACTGTCGTAATTCTTATCCATAACTCCTTTACGCCACTGTGGTTTATATCTGTTGGTTAAAAAACATAAATTGACAATTAATTTTTAGTTCTCTCTACGTTATTAAAAACAGGCTAAATGCGGCTTAGAGGCTCCAGAAAAGTCAAGAACACATGGAAAACACTTGATGTGGTATGTAAGTTTTTAATGGCTATTTCTTGTCATTTTTCCTTCGCTTACCGCTAAAAACGGTACAGTTCTATGCAAATCCTTATATTTTGTTGGTGAGCCCGAACTTCCGGTGACTTCTCCTGAGCGGAGACGATGTGGTCTTTTGGTTAGCAGATTGAAGTGCCATTGCGTTGTTTCCATGGAGCAGAAACTGCACATTGTCTCTCTCCACCCAGGTGTATAAATTGCGAGTTGCGGTGAACCTTTAGAGAGACCTATCAAAATGATTGGGGAAGCCCAGCGATAGAGTCCAACCCGTTCTCCTTTCTGAATTTACCATTATCGTTAATTCTCAAATTGCTCCGAATTTACGATAAAAGTTAATTTAGAACACTGTCAGTCTGAAAGGAATTCTGGGAAGTCAGCATTTTTGTTGAAAAAGAACACTCCTTAGTGTTCGGACAAGACTCGAACCTACGACCCTTCGCTGACTTATCTTCTCTTCTAACCACTAGACTAACATAATAAAATTCATGCGCTTATTCTACACCCTGTAGTAAGCTTATAAAATCACTCGCTTGAAAATAATTTTAGAAAGTAAATGGAAAAGCTTGATCACCAAACCTCAACAAAAAGCTAACCATTTGAAATCAGCGCTTAGGCCTAATCACTGTAGATCAATGACATTCTATGCAAGACTCAAATTAATATCTTGCAGATATAATTTCCCATCGCCTCGTTGTTCGGTGGTCTAGTGGTAAGAAGACGTTCCTAGTAGCGGTAGTTCTGGGTTCGAATCCAGTCCAAATAACATTGCTTTTATTTATTTCTTCTTTTCTGAAATGTCCTGGTAAACAGTGTTCTAAATTAACTATAATGGTAAATTCAGAGCAATTTAAGAATTAACGATAATGGCAAATTCAGAGAGGAGATCATGTTGTAGAGTCGCATTCAAACAGGAGAAGCAATTATCCAGCCTTGTCCCCAGGGGGGAGGGAAGGAGAAGGAGAAGGGGGTCAATATTTTTGCCGACCTTAGAAAATTGCGCAATCCCTTCTGCATAGAGATCTTTCCCCCTTCGTGTATCCTCGAGCGATGAGTGAATTGCGCGCGCGAGTGGACGCGGAACGCACGAGGGATGGCGCCGCGCCGAGTTTCCGCGAGGTGAAATTAACCGCTTGGCCGGTTTTCAACTTATTTTCAAGTGGTAGTCTGCTAGAAGCCATTTGCTGCTCACTGCATAGTCAAGCGAGTCAGCTAATCACTCGCACAAACGAAGGTCATGCGGTCGGTCTATTCACGTCTCGGCGAGAGCGATAGTTTCTTTGGGGATAGTTTTTTTAAGAGACGAAAGATGGGTGAGATATGAGAGAGATGAAAGCGCGAGAAAAGACCCTGGCACCCAGGAGCGGTGTAGGAAGCATGCAAAAGAAATAAACTAATTTACCTGTAACGTAGGAATCTGCAACATCATGAAGGCGGTCGTTCGTCCTGAGTTACAGCTTCGATATGTTTTTAAGCGCGAGGGTATTGGACTCCAAGAGTATCGCGAATTTCATCACTTTCACCACAAGCAAGATAATTTTTTTCAAGGCCCAGTAATTAAATTATCTGTCACAATATTATCTGGTAAAATCAAAGATTAACGGCTTTTTAAGATATTAAAGATTTTAAAAGTGACTTTTGCCCTCGAATTGTTTAACTTGACTGAGCCGGAAGTGCCATGCTATTTTTTTTTTAACCTAAAACAACTGAAAAAAAAAACAATGATACTGCAAGCAAAAGACACGACAGTTTCTGTCGGCTGCCTCTCTAGCAAAATAGCAATGCTCAAAGGTAACCATGGTAGCGACCCGCTTAAAATGACAATTACTATGTCTCGAAGAAGCAACTCCTGTTGTGTATGTATGTCATGCCAAGAAAGTGCGTCCATGTGTGACCAGTTAGCTTCAACCAAGATTATAATTAATTGCCGGGATTAATTCGTTTCATGTTAATAGAATACTACATTCATGCGAAAACATATCAAAAATATAACTTCTTCACTTGATTATTTTCTCCAATAAAAACAATCGACTTTTACTTCAACTCCCCGGGTACAACTCTCAGCTCTTGAAAGCTGTAAAGAGGGTGTAAATTGATCAGTTTAGTCATTGAGCAGACACACCGAAGTAACGAAACGCAGCTAAAGCGACCACCCGAAAGTCACGACACTGGGCAGTTACAAACCGCTCCTGTCGAAATCAAAGGAGGTTTTCGGTAATTGCAGCATGCTACTTGTGGCACATTGAACAAATAAAACCATAATATTAAAACAAGCGTCCACTGATTATCCTATGATGCATTAATACAGGACGAAATATCACGCACCCGGGAAATAAATACTGAGACAGCGTGGGCTGAACTTTCGAATACACTGCGATTTCTTATCGATAGTCATACAACCCTTTTGCTAAATTGTTAACTACACCTGATTTTTCATACAAAAAGAAACAGAGTGTAAATACAATCAGGATAAGTATTACTTACCGGAAGACCGACCGAAGAATTGTTTGAAAGATTGCTTGCATGCCTTGATAACGGATGCTAGCCTACGTACGTGGGTACTCAAATGCAGGACTGTTCCCTAAAATTTCGGCTCGAGTTACCTCGCGCATTTCGCGCGTGTCTATATTCATTACTGACTGAGAACTAATTAGCCCGTTAATATCTGATTTGAAGTCCTAATTGAGCCCTGATTCTTTTACTTCTTTTGGCCAGTGGTAATGTGAACCTTACTTTAGTCAATCGTCTGAAAAATACCAGCGAATCATGTTTCGGCTTGGTCGTTTTGTCTAGCGACTGAAATGGAAAGCATGCCAGGAACCCATCACACCGGGCCCACACAAACTGCGTGACCTTCGTATTTTTAAATTTAGAGGAAATGTATGGGAATATCGAAAAGGTTCATATTATCGTAAAATATACTGCGATGAATATTTACATATAATTTCAAAATAGACGTATATTTTTTTTTTACCTGAAATGTTGGTGTTGTCGTTCTTGTGGCTGAAAACGGCGAATTTTAGCGATTTGAAAGGCTCAGGTAACCGTCCAACGCAAAACCCTTCAAAACGCTAAAATTCGCCTTTTTCAGTTACAAGAATGACAACACACCACGGTAAACTACGTCTATTATGCACTCTCGTCACCAGGGCCTTCTCAGTTTTGTTCAAATTCAAAATGGCGGGTCCGACGGAGTACGTGGACAAGGCTGCCAAAATACTCCAAGAATCGTGAAGTATTTTGTCACGTGACACACAATGAAATGGTGTTCTCAAAGGTTATTTCCAGTGATTGGTAGCCGTGTTTGTTTTCAGAGGTTATTTCCAGTGATTGGCACTTGGCAGCCGTATTTGTTTTCAGAGGTTATTTCCAGTGATTGGCAGCCATGTTTGTTTTCAAAGGTTATTTCCAGTGATTGGTAGCCATGTTTGTTTTCAGAGGTTATTTCCAGTGATTGGTAGCCATGTTTGTTTTCAGAGGTTATTTCCAGTGATTGGTAGCCATGTTTGTTTTCAGAGGTTATTTCCAGTGATTGCTAGCTGTGTTTGTTTTCAGAGGTTATTTGCATTGATTGGTAGCCATGTTTGTTTTCAGAGGTTAATTCTAGTGATTGGTAGCCATCAGTTTGTTTTCAGAGGCTATTTCCAGTGATTGACAGCTATATTCTGAAACCGTTGTTCAAATGAAGCGAAGACATTTCATCATGTTTTACGCGACAAAATCCGCCAGAATTTTTTAAGTATTTTGTCAGCCTTGACCAGCGGTCTTCTCCGCCCGACCTGCCATTTTAAATTGAACAAAGCGGAGAAGGCCCTGGGAAAGAGGTTGGTTACGATAATATTAATCCTCTAAATTAAAAATACGAACGGTCACACGTGCCGTCAGTGGGCTCCCTGTGGAACCCATGGCCCGGCCTGTGACTGCTCATGACTCGGTCAAAAACCAGTATAAGCGAACGCCGTGAGAGTCGTGTAAAAATCAAACTGGGCTAGCTTTACAATTTGTTTCCTGGCTTAAAGGCCCACAGTCAACCGTTTGTTTTTGTTTTGAAAAGCTTCTATTGTTAATGTCGCTATCTGATTGGTTAATTGGTTAATTTTCAACTGCGCGAAATTAAAACCAGGCGCGCGGTGCATTGTGGCTGACTGTGGGCCTTTAAGCTCTAAACATTATACAAAAAAGACAAAACGCGCGACACAATCTTCGAGTCCAGCTTGCTCAAAATAGCCGCGATTTCCAACAGCCTGAGTAGGCGGTAGAAAGGGGATTTTAAAAGGTGTGTATCTAACGTACACGAAACGCCCCGAAAGACCGGAGCGAGTGTGGAGGCGAGTGTGGCGAGTGTGGAGCGAGTGCGGAGCTGAGTGCGGAGCTGAGTGCGGAGCGAGTGCGAAGCGAGTGCGGAGGCGGAGTGCACAGCGAGTGCGGAGCGAGTTCGGAGCGAGTGCGGAGATAGGAGGGATAGTCATCACTGCTTACGTTTAAAAACGGGTTGGGAAATTCCAATTTTTGACGTTTTATAAAAACGGGTAATGGTATCAAATAGTGTTAACCCCGTCCAAGACATTTGAGGAGTATCTGCGTGGAGGGGAGAATAAGTGGGACCGAAGAGCCAAGATAACCAGCTCCTGGACCTACCGGTATCACTAGGAGTGTTGTCACTTCCCCAACCCCTCCGCCGAGATGGGATGCTAAACACCTCCAGAAACTGGCCAGCTACGCAGGTGTTCCCGTGGGGGGGGGGGGGGGGGTACTCCCATATAAAAGGTACGGGGATGTTCGTCGTCTCGTTTAGGGGTGTAAATTACGTTGGTTGTAGGTTAGAATCCAGAGTCCACAGTGCGGTAAGCGTTACATCAATGCACCCTACTGCTTCAAGACTTTTCAATAGAAGATAACATGAACAAAGTAAAAGAAAGATCATTAATTCACTGCTGAATCTCTCTTTTTTGTATATAAGAACCTATTTTTAAGAACATTGAGGCTAAGATTGGCCAGAGTCAGTTTACGAACGTGCTGAATCGAACGTACTGGGAGCCAACCTGCTGAGATTCAGCTCAGTAGTTATAAGAACGTTTCTTTTTACAATGAGCCAGTAATAAAACCGTTTTATAATAGCAAGGATACATGTGTAACAATTGGCAAACTATTATTACTAAAATACTGTATCATTTATCCTTTTAAGAACGCGCTAAAAACGTTTTCAGGCTCAAATCGTCAAAAAATATAAGAACGTCCATTCTCAACCTCAGTAAAAAAAATAGACGTTTTTATATAAAAAAAGAGCGTAAATTTTTAAATGGAATAATTATTGAACAGTTTTAAAACTCTTTTACCGATCACAAATACAATGGAACGAACATATTTACCTCATGTGGTTGGCAAATGCTGCAGCGTAAACTCCGCATCGCGCGGCCTCAGAACTTCCTCTGCAGCGGAAGTAACTATCGCAGTTCCTTGCCTGTGCGGCCTTCATATCTTCCAAAGCTTTGGCCATCTTCACCACCGCACAGACCACCTGATGCGGCGATCCACGGTACTTTGAAGCACTAATCTTCATCCATCGAGGGATAGAGCTGGGAAGATCTTCAATCCACTTAGGCAGAACATTTCGAGACTGAATCGATTCGCTGCTTTTCTGTTTTTCGGTGATTTTCACGCTATCTAGGATTTCCTTTCCGAGAACATTTTTCGATAGCAGTAGGAAAACACTGAGCATAAGAGCAACTTTGCAAAGCGTGTAGGAATAATTGTGGGCCTTCATGATACCTTAAAGAACCTGACCTTCAACACTTGGAACGACGAAGAGGCAATTCTTGACGTTCAGCTTGCTTTGCTTTCAGCTAAAGGATAACCTGTTTTCAAGTTCATCAATTTATATCTCTTAGGTTTTCAATTAGTGCAGAAATGTTTCCGCCCGAAATCCCCTTTTTATTCATTAAGGTTCGTCAAATTGAACTTTGGGGTGGAAATTTCACTTTCAATTAAGACGCAGATGTCCAGAATTTGTCCATTAAGGGTCATTGAGAATCCCAAAACGGTAACTTTATTGGCCATTCACGAAGACGTCTAGAAACGTCATTGGATAAATAAGTCATGACTCTGGTCTATCTTTCAGATCTTTAGCCATAAAAGCGCAAAGATCTATAAAACCGATTCTTAACGACTTTATCATTGGTCACGATCCTCATTCAAACCTCCAAAACCTCAATTATATTCCCAGCAATTTATATGAATTAAATAAATACAACTAACGGAGAGAGGGTGATTTTTCTTGTATAAACAGATGATATTTAGGAGCTTTCCAACAAAAGATACTAATGAGACGTCGCTTAATATAAGATACCGAAGCTTGGGTTCGTGGTCATAAACCAAAGACATTTAATGCAACATTATGAGAAATACCCAAAACACCTGCTTTCAGAAGCGGTGACAGTTTAGTTATTGAAGTGAAATTCACGATTGAAAAATTAAAACCATTAAGCAAAGGAAGTCGGCACACCTGTCGATCGGTCTTGATTATGTCTTCTTCTTTTGCGAATCTTTCATGACAAACATTGCTTGTGGTTCTTTGCTACTAAAAGTACTAAGTAAACGTTAAAAACTGGAAAACAATTTTATTTTACAAATTCAGCAACTTTAAAGCCGTTACTGAGCACTACAGCATGGTACGACTCAAATTTTGTGTTTGAATGGTCGCAGTTTATGATAGCATCTACACAGTTTCAAAATAGTGTCGAATAGAGCCATATATATAAACTACTGAGAGATAATTAATTTTGCTTAGAGGTAAAGAAATAACTCTATTTAGGTATCACATAAGTTTCATTATACTATTCTTCCTTTTCATTTTTTATGCACTATATTTTTAGTCGTTACGTTCTCATACTTGTCTCTTCTTCACTTCAGTAACAAACACCTCAAAATGTGGCCGTATATCTTAATCAAATTTCCTGCTGTGCATCTTTTCAATTTGACTAACTTTCGTTTTATCTCAGATAAACAGGAAAAGACTTCCTGCGAGGTTAAAATATCAAAATAAGCAGGACTAAGGGGAAATTATTATTTTTAAGTTATTGACTGGTAATCAGAAATCCTCACTGTTATCGCTGAGTTGGTGACGTTTTCTGAAACTAATTGAAGACCGAGAGTCGCAACTTGAAGCGAGCCTGTATAAACCGCAAATTGAAATATAGTTACGTCTACAAAACGATTTAGTTTGGTTATCACTTGCACGTATTAGCGAGTTAACTTTTAATCACGTGTAACTACTTTGACTGAGCTCAAATTCGCGCGCAACTCGACACAAAATTTTCATCGTTTGGTCTGTCCGCAAGTTCCTCATAATAACATAGTTCAGATTGGACGCGCCCACACAACGCTGAAATAAAATGGCTTTTTTTCTTACAAAACTTGCGAATAGCTTGCGCCTACTTGCGAGTCAGTGTTTGTCGATCCAACGCTCTGAAGTTTGCATTAAGTTAGTATTTGACAGTGATTTGCGTTAGACTGCGAGAAGTCCCTCTTTCCCATTAGCGAGCAGAAAATGGCCGCGCAAACACTATAGGGGGAGCAGTTTTTACGCGGCCATTTTCCGCTCGCCAATGTTTTCTTGTTTCTCTCTCGATGGACGAAGCTGGGAAATAGGGACTGCTCGTAGTCTAATTTGCGTTGACTGCGTCTCTCGCTAGAGCCAAAAACATCTTTTTCTTCTCAAACGTATTCGGAGCGCATCAGTGTGAGCAACGCATGCAAACCAATTCACTCTGAACATTACCCGTTTCGCGATCTACGAGACCTAAGCGAATTTACTGTTCATAACATTTGACGCTCACTGATACCTCAGAAAGAAAGAACGTCGCCAAAGATTAATAGAAGAAAGCTGGCTAGGCCGGTCCCATCCAGTAATCGCGTAAATCTCTGAGTTGCCGTGAAAAGAGAAGCGCAAGTTAAGACCTTTTTAATGCACGATCGCGATAAATTTCTTAGCCGGTTTATATTCTGTGAGAGGAAGACTAAAAGTGACGAAAACATGCCACTATAGTGAGAGTAAAGCAGGTGAAACGGAACTTAATCAGATATGACGGATTAATTGGACCTTTGAACGGACGTTTTAGTCGCCTTTGAAGCTTATTTACGACATTTACCGTGGACAAGTCGTCGTACCCAGGTCCTTTTTCTTCTCTCTCAAAAACGATGGATGTGGACTAAGCTCTGCTTTGTACATATGCTCTAAAATAAGAACTTTCAGAAAATAAAAGAAACGCTCTTACCAGTTTGCTGTGAGTACTCTAAAGCGAATATCCCTAATAGTCCTGAAATGGTGTAGAGTTACTTTGGATCATGCCGCATGCTGAAATAAAAATGCAAAAAATAGTGGTATTGCTATGTTTTTGAGATGTCGATTTTCCGTTCAGTCCAAGAAAGAAAGAAAGATTTTTTAATTGCAAGGCGATATATATAATTGTTAGATTTCTATTCTTCTATGATTTTGTCTGTGCAGTGTGTGTGATTGGAAATAAGGTAGTTGATTGATTAAAAACAACTAACCTGCGCGTACGCACCTTCTATTTACTGTCAATAGACACTGGAAAAGGTTCCTTTTTAAAAAAGAGAAAAACGAGTTAAAACGTGTTAAACGAGTTAAACGAGTTTTTTAACTTAAAACTCGTGAATACACGAAGTGTTCAACGAGTTACAGCAGATCGACAAATATGCAAATTTTCACTCATATCTTCCTTCCTTCATTAATTCCATCTATCGGCTATAAACTTTTCTTGGTAATTTCGCTGACCAGAACATAAGGCATACGCGTATATTTTGCCCGTTCCAAATGAGATAGGCTATAGTTGCCTTCCCCATGGGGACGGTGTTGAAGGGAGGGCAGGGTGTAAAATTAGACGCAGCGGGTGGGAAGGCTCAGTGGAGCAAATCGTGTAGGAGAAGGGAGGATCCGAAGGTTGTTTTGTATTCGCAAGTTCGCTCATATAGGAGCCTTTGATTAATAGTAACTCGTGAATACGAGTTATATAGCAGTTGGCGAGGGTACGAAATTGTCCACTGGTCCCACAGGGAGCCCAGGCTCACAAGATGAATCCTCAACAATAAAAACATAAGGATTTGTATGGGATGTTATCGTGAGTTTGAAAAAATATCAAAATTGTAAAAAAATGAAATAATGTCTATTTGTTGTTTCTTGGAGAGTCAGTATAGCTTTTGAACGGCATTTTTCTACCAATGCAAGCTTCATGCCCACTAAATATCTCATTTAAGTCTCATGTCAAATATTTAGGCCACTAAATTGTGTCTGGTAGGCTCATCAGATAGGTGGTACCTTACCAGGAGCCCATGGGCTCTGACCTTACATAGTCCCCTACCCCTAAACAAGATGGTTCCTCGTTGAATATACTTCCGATACTTTTTATGATCACTTACATTAGCACTTCTTTGCTTTGTGGTAGCTTTTTGCCTAACATTGATCGGAAACCACCCCCAAAGAAACAACAAAAGACTTGCGATCATCATCTACAAGTAGTTACTATCTTAAACTGGAAGAAAAATAAGAAGAGACTGTCCAGTGCAGTCTACTAAAACACAGGCATTTTGAAGCATCGGCAATAAACTTTACTGCTTCCCCTCCCCTTTATGCATTTTATAACATTTTATGGCGTCATTTCTATGGTCAGTAAGAGTACAGACTATGGAAAAATGCGGTCAATTTGTTGTTTTTTTTTTACAATAACAAACATAAATAACTGCGAGCGCCGCGCGAACGAGTTTGTGGGAATCATTTTAGAAAATAAAGATAAACATCCTAACACTGACAAACTGCTGCAAAATGTTTTTGCGTGGGAAATAATTATAAAGCCTTAACTTTTATGTGAGTAAATTATGTAACGAAAAAGGCTCACACAAAAATTCTCTTTAGCTTAAATCATCGCTAGAATCTTTTAATATAACACAGCACAACAAAGAGCCGTTATTCAGCAAATTTTAGAGAATCGCGCTCGGCGATAATCGCACTAATAGAGCACAATAACCTCACACAAAGTCAAATATAAAATTACTAGGCACAATTTTCAAAGCTAACCTTCTTCAAATTTGAAATGTCTTCGAATAATTAGATGAATCTTTGCTCCAAGTTGTTTTCATCTCAGTTTTAGTTCTTTCGGGCTCCCGGCGACTGATTCCGCCGTTAATGGATTTTCCCAGGAAACTACGACAAGTTGTTTGTCCTTTTTCCTTCGCACTTAATTCCAGGCAAGTAAAGCTGATGTAAACTAAATTTAACTGACGAGAGAGCATTGAGACCGCCCTTTTAGGGGTTGTCGGGATACAAGATATTTACAATAGGTAAAAAATTATCGGGATACGGGATATTTGGGGGAAAATTAACGGGATACGGGATATTTAAAAAAGATGATTCCGGGATATCGAACATCAAAGTTGTCATTTTTTTAAAAGAATAAAATAGGTTCATCAATCAATTTAGAAGCCGCAAAAAGTGAAAAAAATACTTGCAAATGTATTTGTATTTGTCCATCAAATATTGACAATATCTACCAGTATCTACAGGGCTCTTTCCATTTCTTTCTCATTCCAGTTCTGCAGAACTCACAGACTTTCTTTAACCCATTAAGAGAACATTTAAAGCGAAGTACCAAGTGTGGCTTCAATTACTTTACCAGCTCCAAGTCACATTACACAAAACAGGAGGGATTTCTTCCTTTTTCAAGGCTCCCCGCAATGCCAAAGTCATCACCAAACAGCGCAATCACCACGCTGCAGCTGGCTGAGAATTTGACGAGAAAATGGCGGGAGAAATTTGGCCAAAGTGTACGACAAGTTACCGTGGGGAACAAGTCAACCAAGGATAACCCGGCACCTTGCCAATCAACTGTTATGTCGAAAAACCAACTCAGTCTCGACCTGTAGACTTTAAACATTAAGAAACAACCAATCAACAAAGTGTGGAAGATTCTTCAGTTCCTCCCTTATTTAGAAAGCAATTCTTTGTGGTCATCAAGCCTGGCTATCAGCCAACGTTACTCCCACAAGCCCCACGTGGGTAGATTTTTTTTTGTATTTTATTTATTTTTGTCTATATCACATTTGTACGAATACTAACATTTAAACACATTTACACAATCTAAGTACATGAAAGAGAAAGAAACTAAAAACACAAAAATGACAAATGTACGAAAAACTGCTTAAAGTAGTATAATTTATGATTAAAGCGGCTTGAGTTGAGATAAAAAATGATATATTTGATGACAAAAATCTAAGAAGAAATAAGAGCGATTAAGGGCTCCCACTTTTGATAGTGATAACTAAGGTTATTTCTCTCGCTCGCCATGGAGTATTCTATTTGGTGTGTATTTTTAATTCGCTCGAGTAATAATTGTGGAGTTAAAATCTTGTTACTAAGTTTGTAAACAGAAGTAAAGGAGATATTTGCTTTCCAAGATAATATAGTTAATTAATTTGCTATTACTTTCTAGATTATCAATTCCAAAAATAACATCTCTAATTTCTAAACGCTTGGTAAGCTTTAATTTATCTTTACATTATCATTTCCACTTCATTCCAAAATAGTCTAACTCTTGGGCATTGGAAAAGAAAGTGTTCAAGAGTTTCGATATCTGTTTTGCACCAATAGCACAAAGGAGATTCGACTTTAATTTTTTAAACTTGTAAAGCATATCATTTGTATACATGATCCTATTTAATATTTTGTATTGAAATTCGCGCAGTTTAGTGCTCAAGGTTATTTGAATAGGTAAAAGGAATATAGCCTTCCAATTTAGTTGAAAACAATCAGTGTTATAGGTTTCTTCATATTTTTTGACCGATGTTGGATTTTTTGCAATTTTCGAGACCAAAATGCGATACAGTGTTTTGGATTTAACCTTCTCCAGATTGTATTCATCGTTGTTAATGTAGAGATGAAAGGTTGTTGGGTTCAACTGTTGCGTATGAATTGATATTAAATTTCTATTTAAGTTTAAGATGTTTAAGTGGGTAGATGCACAAAGGACGTATCTCCTTCGGAAAGGCAGTTTAAAGTCGCTATTTACACAAAAGAATTATTGTTGCCCTTCCATTTTCATGATTCACAAGTAGTGTATACAATAGATATGAATGGCATTTTGGTGGAAGTCTCGAGTCCTACTTTTGAAGACGACCTTATTGTATTCAATGAAGAAGAATACTACAGTTATGTGATTCAGTGCTTGGATTATGGAGATCCACAGCACTGACCGCCAGGGAGACTGCGGAAGAATTGTCAATTGAGGTATCAGAAATGGAAGAGGAACATATTCAGCTAGATGCTAGGGCTTCCACCACAAGATCAGGAAGGAAGTCAAGGCGCCCAAGGGAAGCAGCTTTCCTTTTCTACGACTGAAACACAACACCTAACACAGCAAACCCTCGGCAACTGCATCCATTACTCTCCCCTGGATGGGATACAAGTGCATGACGTAAGCACTTGATTATTGTGCGTCCACCCAACTGGTGTACAGGTGAAATAGTTGTAGTGATACACAATGATTGTCTTCTTGCTTCGAAGACAATTCACTCCTTAAGCAATTCTGTCATTTAAGTACTTTGCCAGTACTTTCCAACAAGATGTTACATAAGAACACGCCATCAATAAACACAGAAGCTCATAACAGATACGTGATAAGCTTCTGATAAACATTACTGACAATCCTTGAAATGTTATTTGCACGCAATTTCTACTCTAAAGAACGGAACGCCCCTGGAAAATGTGTTTTATGTTATCTAGTACCCAAACTAGGGCTTTCCACAAGTTGCTCGAAATTTCTCAAAAAGTTGCTCAAAAGTTGCTCCAAAAATTCAGAAAGTTGCTTTTTTATTAAAAAAAAAATTAAATTATGATTTTTAACTTTTTTTAACAATGACCTTCTTCACCTGAGACTGCCTGAGACACTTGAGTCACTTGAGTGTGAATCTTCTTCCGCCATTTTGAATTTTCTTAACAAAAACCGCCGACCAAGCAGCCAGCTCATGCATCTGCCCCAGGGGGCAGGGAAGATCTGGCCTCTTTTTCACAGGAAATTCATAAATAGTCTTACGAAAAGTTGCTAAAACGTTGCCGAGCAACTTGTGGAAAGCCCCAACCCAAACATATTACGCGCAATGACGTCATCAGTAGTAACTGGCATGCATTATACGCATGCCGTGGGAGGACGGCCCAACAGCTACCACATGTGTTGTGTGGAGCTGGCGCTTAAAGGGATACTTGCATCCTCCTTGGTAGTACGAGTGTGTCACTTGCTTTTTTCGTGTTTTATTATAGGGATGTAAACCACAGGAATTAACGAGATACGGGATATTCAGGTCAAAAATTAATGGGATACGGGATACTCAGAGCCCCCTCATGGGGCCTCAGCATTCTTCTCACTGAAGAATTCCAGTTTTAATTGTAGCATTTTTCACTGTTTGAAGAACCCACAGCGTCAAAAGTTTGACAAAACTCACCGCGTTGCGTTACCTATTACGTCATTTTCATGGTCTATACTCTTATTGACCCAGAGAAACTGAAAAACTAATCAAATTTCGCTTCCTACTTTGTATTTTGTCCTTGAGCATCGTTGCAGAGAAAAAAAAATGAGGGATTTGGAGAAAGTCTAAGCTAAATAAATAAATAAATAAATAAATAAATAAATAAATAAATAAATAAATAAATAACCGCTTTTGCTTGTACGCACAACGGACCTACATGTATTTTGCGGACCCAGCTTCCCAGGGATCTTGGCAACGTAGTTTGACGTCATAGGCAGATGTCGTATGATACATGATATATTCCGCTTTTCATCCGTGTCGAGTTGCAAGCAACTCTACCTTCCAGGAAGGGCATAAAATCAATGTTGGTTTAACCCTGGTGCTTCTCGGGAGTTAGGTACAGGAATTTTAAAAGGTATGCCGTAGCCAAATTTGTTTAAGTTTAAATTTCTTGTGACTCGGTGCTGTTTGTTCCAAGGGCAATTATGTTCCGTCTGAATTCTTGCTTGAAGTCGCGCCGCTTGCTGTTTTAGGCTGAATCGCACACTTGCGATCACTTCCGACTTGATAACTTTTAAAGCTTGATCTAGGTATTTTCAGAATAAGCTTCAAAAACTGCTCTGGTTTTGCTTCAAGTTTTGTAATCTGTTTTGGCCGTGTAAATGAAGAGGTTAATCATTGTGTTCATCCGCGAGTATTAAACTTATCGATTTTCATCGCTTTCCTTCCGCTTCGAATGTCGTGTACCCTGGGTGCCAGAGGTTTTTATTTTTTAGTGAAAACGGCGAGTTTGAGCGGCGAAGCCGCGACAACGAGGCGCAACGCGCCGTTCTTCTAACCGTTTATGCGGTTAATTTTACTCATGATATTCAGAGAACGGACCTCTGGATCCAGGGTGAATGTCGTGCGGTACTCGTACAAATTTGAAGTCTCTTTGATTAAAACATTTGAATGACATGAAATGTAGCAAGGCCTTTACATTTATTTCCGAACACAGTTGCAGTCATATGGTATTTAAAGAACGTTTAAAGCAAGTCTAAACTTGAATTGAGTAAGCTTAAGCTTATGTGAAAAATAATTTGTGTTTCGAAATCACACTCGACTGAAACTGCATCTAATATCCAGTGCTAACGTTAACATTCGCTGCTTCCTCGTTGTAGCCTCTGTTTGTGGCTCATTTACAGTGGTTAAAACGTTGTAATTAAAGGTGTTAAACTACCAAACGTGTGGTTTGAGGCGCGAAGATAATGTTGTTTCCCTCTGATGCCCTGTTTGGAGGTGTTTGTTTTTCATTTATGCTATCTGCATTCCAAAACTAGTTTCTTGTTGTTGAGTCGTCCTTGTCAGTTTTCTTTTTCAGTGCCATAAATTATGAAAAAAAAAAATCAGAGATGGATGTCTTTATCACAGACCTAAGGGCCGATTTAAACGTCGCATTTCAATGTGATGAATCACCTTTGGGTCGAGTCAAATAATTAAATTTGACATTTGATTTACTGTAGACATCGAATTTAATAGAGTGGCATTGAATTCATGAGCGAGTTTTTATAAGTTAGCAAAAAAATTTTACAATCGTGGGTAAAAGCATAATTTAAAAAATTATTTGATTTGGCACATGCAAATATATAACTGGTCAGTCGAAGATGCGGCAGAAGTCACATTGTCAAATTTAATTTTAGTTAAACATCGAACTTCTCGTGCATTTAATTCCTGAATTAGATTCGGCACGTTTGAAATGCAACGTTTAAACCAGGCCTAAGTGAAACAGTGTACCACCTCGTAAATATTATGGACATTTTAGATTGGACTACAAATACGTACGAGATTGAGTATGAGAACGACTTCTCAAACCCTGTTCACATGCTCTAGATAACCATCATCACACTGATTTTATACAGGTCTAGAGTCTCCGTATCTCTGATCAGTACATGTAACAAGAAGGTCTCAATTTATCAGAAAAGTCAATTGTTAAGACAAAAAGGAAAGTGAAAGAAATTATGTTATGCTGCTGATAGCCATCTCACTGATGTAAAAGGCCTGGCAATTGCAGCATTTGATCTTGTACACTGCTCCTTGTCCGTTGTTCAGTTCATCCTTGTCTTTAACTCTTTTTAGAAGTTGTCGTAAAGTAGTTGTTGCAGGGTTTTCGTTTGAGGCCGGAGGCTGGACGTTTTGTCCGGTCATTTTCCATTCCACGTCCGGTACTTTGATACCAAAGTACCAAAGCACCATTCCACATCCGGTGCTTTCAGAAATATGTCCGCCACTTTACAAAACTGTTGAAAACCCTGTTGTTGGTTTGTGAGCGACACGGTTGTTGTAAGATTGTAAGATCCATGCAATACTCTCGGAATACCCTACATCGACATCCCTACATCAAGGGCACTTCTGTGACAATTGCACGGATCTTACAACCTTACAACATCTGTGTCGCTCACAAACCGATTCCTACTTTACAACAACTTCTAACAAACGTTAAAGACAAGGATGAACCTAACGACAGACAAGGAGCAGTATACAAGATCAAATGCTGTGACTGCCAGGCCCCTTACATCGGTGAGACTGGCAGAAATCTGAACATACAACTGAATGAACACAAACGGGCAACAAAAAATGGCGATCTCAACAATCACATTGCTGAACACCATTTACACACGAATCACAGAATTGACTGGGACTCTGCCAAATTTGTAACTTACAGTACAAACCACTACAAACAACTCACTCTAGGAAGTTGGTTTACTACGGGGGGTGACAACTCTAATAAACGCTGTTTGAGCAATACTGTGTGGAACTGAAAGTTGTCCCAAAAATTTGGAATATCTTCCCGATCTTTTCGGAGACATTCACGCAAAAATTTCAAACTTCCCGAAATTTTAACAACATTATCTCATGTTTCCCCGAAAATTTTTCGAGTCTCCCGATTCCCGGCAAAATCTTCAGATTCCTGGAAGAATTGTGTTTTTCTCCCGAAACAGGCCTTCTTAGAGTTGTCACCCCCCGTGTTTACTAACTTAGAACAGACACCACTGAACAGATGCCAACAGCTACCTGTGGCCTACAAACGACTTGTCAACAGAACAGGCAAACAATAGACTGAACTCACCCACAAATTTGACTAACAATACAACAACAGAAATTACACTAACAATACACTGATCGAAACGCACCAATCACTGAGTATCTACAGCCAATAACATCATGGCTAAACTGACCAATGACAGCAATAACCAGACGTATATACCGTCAACTGACGATTCACAATTCGCATGACTCTGAAGATGACTTCTGCTCAGGTTGTCGAAATGTCAGTCACTGTCAACAACAACAGTTGTTTTCAGAACTACACTAACCCGGACAATCACATCCGACAGACTAATATTATTATTTTGAATCATCCGAGAGATCAAAATATCAGTCAAAATGAAAACTTATTGGTTCCTCTTTCATTAATATATCTAGAAGGGCAAACACATTGCTTTCTTTCCAATTTTACCTCAGCTAGTTTCACTGCTAGCTTTGCTGGCAGTGGCGTGTGTGCAGACGTCTTCGATTTCCTTTGCCTCATGCAGAACAGGATGGCCCTGTAACTGCATTTGTTCACATATCCTCTAGGATCGGAGGACTGCACTCTGATTGGGACACTTGACATTGTAACAACTCTGATTGGCTATCATCCCAAAATGCCAAAACAATTTATGCATCATAAATTCAATTTCATGCTAGGTTCCATCGACAGATCAAAATGTCAGAAATATGTCAACTAAACTCGTGTCATTGTGTGCTGTTTTTCACATGTCGTGAAGTTCCAAAAGATAGCCAGCGAAAGTGGTGTCAGAGACTCAAACATTTCTCTCTCACAATCACAATTCAGTCACTCATGAAAACAATGGCAGCGATAGCGGCACAAGACAATAGGTTTAATGAGCAAAAACAATGCCTCTGCACGTGTGTTTAACATTTTAATACATTTTTTTGCCATTCCCTGCAAAACAACACCAAAGAGAGAAATGGTCGAGTCTCTGACGTCACTGTCACTGGCGCCGGCTATCTTTTGGAACTTTAGGAATGTGTTAATGTAATGGCAGCCATGCAAATGCAAAACGTACATTGTACAGCCAAAAAAAAAATTTTCCCTTGATAGGATTTGAAACCTTTGCAAATTTGATCAAACTGGCACTTTAATAACAATAAAACATTTTAAATTATGTCATTGATATGGACACCTTCCTTGGTCCCTTTGGTGTTTTTATTAATACCTTTAGTTATGATCATGTTTATGCTGTTTAGTATACAGTCAGTGTATTTAACACACCTTACGCCATTAACAGGTTCTGACATTTCGTCCAGTGCAGCCTAAGAAAATATGGCAGAAAACCCACAATATGATGGTATGTTGTCAGTGAATGTAATATTTTACAGTATACCTGGCTTTATATAGCCATGCCAGTGTTTCCGCTGCGCTTGGTCCGTACACCATGACCTTGAGCCAAATATTTTCCCATCCGGCCCTCCAACTCAGTCAATAAGTGCATAAAACGTCCTCATATCTTGCTCCCAAATTGCAATAACATGCTGATTTTTGGCAAGCAGGCATTTGTCATCATGCTCTTTCCAAATATCTCTTTAAATCCCATAATTTTACAAATTTGGTTTTTGTGACATAATCACTTCAGGACATTTCAAAACTAACGCAAATGTGAATAATTATTTTAATTTTTAACACTCTTAATAACGCAGTGCTATTTCAGGGTCCGAAATTGCAACTGACCGGTCGCCAATGCGACCAAAAATTGAGTGTTGGCGACCATAATTTCGAACCTCGGGTCGCCAGGACTCCAGGAGACGACTAACCTTTCGTCCCCTCGGCATTTTTAAGTCTAATAAATGGATTTTATTTTTGGAGAAAACTTAAGGCTCCTGTGAACAGGTACATGTAGTGAAACACATGTACCTGTATGTACATGTATTGTTTCAGCAGTTTCTCCCAGTAGGTATCATGGGTGCACTAGCTAACAAACAAATGCTTAATCTGGCATTCAAAGTCGTTACGTATCAACAAAGAACAAATAGTTGTGTTGTACATTTAGTTAAATCAGAGTATGGAGGAGGGCCCTCATATGTCTAGTTCACGTAGCTTAACAAGAGTCTAACACAGTTCCAAGCAAAATGTACATAATGTAAGAGAAAAGGAACCGAAGACTTCGCAAGACTGTTGACAAACAAGCTCTCTGAGACACAGCACTCCACTATTATTACACAGCTTTTCTGAGTCTCTCCTTCAAGACGTGCCCTATAAATAATTCTTGTTCCTTCAGGAACGATGACGAAAAACTTCGGAAAAATTTGCGTTATTTTCAATCTCCCCCCATCCCAAAAAAAAAAATTTGGAGGGTAGCGTGACAACAGTCTAAGCCAATCACTGAGCAAGTTTGAGCTGGATAGCTGCCATTTGACTACATGAAGTTGTTTACAAAAAAAAAAAACAGTCACATTTATGCGAAGCGAGCCAAAGCGGTGAAACAGTTAAGATCCTCCTGTGTCAATCCAAACATGGATAAATTTCAAGCAATAAAGAATCTGAAATTGATCAGTTCTAGCGAGGAAATCAATGTTATTGACTTTGAAAGTGGAGCGGTGTTTTAACACGCGGTCTTGTGTAAATAATGCGGTCTGACTGTAAGGTAACTCAAAAGGTAATCATGATATTTAGACGTGTTTACCTTTGAAATCTGGTTATTGCTTCGAATAAATGTCTTGGCTAACTTTTGGAAAGATGTCTGGTTGATAAAAATGGTTTTTGTGCCAAGGAAACCAAAATCAGGATACGATGCGAGATCTTTTCTTATCACGTATTGTGTTTGCATGATTAATAGAGCGTATGCACATGACGTCACGGCGGCCATATTGGTGTACCAAAACAATAGAACGGCGGCCATGTTGGTGTACCAAAACAATCCTGTGGGATTTGAACGCTTTTCTTATGTTAACACTTTCTTTTGTTCCAATAAATTTGCATAGCTGCTTGCCACGTGAGTGCATACGCTCTATTAGGTCAAACTACATGCACAAAAATTTTATTTGCAGTAAGTAGATTCCTCTGCATGGATTTACTCTGGGAAGACCCTGGTGCTCTATTAATAACAAGGAAACTTTTTGCTTTCAACTTTTTTCTTGAATGACACATCAGTTTGAACTAATATGCTTAAATTGTCCAAATTTATAGGCAATTGTGGAATAGTTATGCTAATTTATGCTAATTGAATGGAACATTATGGTATATATTTTCCAAAAAAAATTTTTTTGGAAGTTATTTTTTACCCACTCATATGAGATATACTGTAGCTTTCCACACAATTGTAAATACCTTTTGAGAAAATAAATAAAAAATGTCCATTTTGACACTTTTTTGCTGGGTCCTGCAAGAGTTAATAGCTGCATGTATACTCTGTTAAATGAAACAGCTTTGTTATATGGTAGGCAAAGAAAAGTCGATTTTGTGTTTTTACTGTAGAATGGAAATTTTGGAGTAAACAAAAAAAAAACACTTTGGCAACCAAACCCTACAATCTGGTGACCAAATTTTTAGGTTAGTCGTCAGTTGGCTCCTTTAGGAAAAAGTTTATTTTGAACCCTTTATTTATACAGTGAAAACATGGTTTATATTTAAACTTACTTTGTTGAACTTAATGACACCTACTTGTGTTTTATTCATTTGTATCTTTTTATTGTTCCATAGATGATAAGCCTCCCCCATATGCACCCCCAGCCTACCCTGGTCCTGGGGATCCAGCTGCACCACCTCAGTACCCCCCTCCTGGTCAGGGATATGGGTGGCAACAGCCACCAGTGACTGAGGCCCCAGTGCAGGGAGGAATGCCACATAACAAGTCAACCTACCCCCCTCAGCCTGGTTACCCCGGGCAACAGCCTTACCATTATCCCCCAGGTTACCCTGCACAGCCTGGTTACCAAGGACAGCCTGGTTACCAAGGACAGCCTGGTTACCCTGCACAGCCTGTTTACCATGGACAGCCTGGTTACCCAGCTCAGCCAGGTTACCAAGGTTATGGTGCACCAGTGACATCACAACATACCAGTGTCACAGTCGTGGTGAGTCAGTGCAAGTTATTAATTACTTGGGCGGAGAGCCCAAGTTATATAATGCAGTTTGGTAGTGCACGAATTTGCAATTGGGCTCTAATGCGCGTGCGTCAAACTCAGTCAAGCGTAACGAGGAGAAGAATACTGGTCAGCTGGCGTCTCCGCTAGCTTCAACACTTTCTTGATATGCTCGCCGGCGAAAATTAAATTCTAGTGGCAGATAAATTCTGATATCTTGATCGCTTACTCTTTAGCCGTTATTCAGTCTTTAATTCAATTGAATCGATGGAATATTATTCGAGTTATGAATTCTCAAAGGTACATGTACATCTTAAGACTCTTTAGAATGGAACGGTCCGATTTATGACAATTTCCCATCCGTGCGCTAAAACGGGCGGACAAATCGTCACTTATATAAAATCGTCCATTACAAAAATACAGTTTTAAACGACTAGTTCTTCTAGATATAACAATAAAATAATTTTCGCACTACATATCGAGAAAGGTGCAACATAGCCTGCATGGCTGGCGGTTTTTTTTTTGCGCGTGATGCTGAATTCACGCGCGGAGCGGCTAGGCCGCGAGAAACCGCCTGCTCGGTTTCGTGGGCTTTTTGAGTAGCCCACGAAACCGGGCAGGCGGTTTCTCACGGCTTCGCCGCTCGCGAATTATGGCGCGCGCCAACAAAAAAAAGGCCAGCTACGCAGGCTAGGTGCAACAAGAAAGAACAATTTCTTCATGGCAGATTTTGATCACGTGCTAGGCACTGCGAGATCTGCCAACAGATCGAATTTCATTTGAATGCCTGAACAATTATTTTGAACGGCTTGCAGTGAACGGCCGAAACAGAACAAAAATTTCGAACGGCTGGCTGTGAACGGCTATGGAAAAATTTCGAGTGGAGTGAGTTTTCAGTCAGAAAGCGAACGAAACCAAAATAGATCACTTTATGTAAACAAGGGCCCCAAGTGCCAGCGTCATGCAAAATTCATGTTTAAAATTCTTTCTGAACTTCATGTTTACCAATTGTGAAGATAAATCTTGAATGAAACTAAATATAATAATCGATGTCATAAAGCGGGGAAAGGAAAACAGAAAACAAATTTAGCCTTTTTAAGTTTGTTGTAGTTGTCAGGATTTGCATATGTCAAAAGGGTAATTTGAAACCTGAATACAGAATATGCGCTGCCATGAATTCTCTTTTTCCTTGCAGTTTACTGCGCCTTTCAATAACATGCGGAATTTGAAATTCAAATTTCCACCAACAGTTGCGTTTTACACTGCCGTCAATCATCTTAGCTTACCTCTAAGGAAACAGATCTTCACTTCAATGAGGTCAAAAGGTCACATCCGTGCATTATGATTGGTAGATTTCGATCCATTTTGTTTGTTTCTTTTTTTACATGGTCCTCTGGCTTTCGTATTAATTATGATTGACGGCAGGGAATAACGCAACTGTTGGTGGAAATTTGAATTTCAAATTCCGCATGTTATTGAAAGGCGCAGTAAGCTTTTCCAAATTCTACAAGCGTTAAATATAATCCTTGCACCCGTACATCACGTAAGTCTTCACGTGTTCCACTTTACAAATGTGCACCAACAGTCAACGACATCCAAGACTTTATCAAACCGGAAACTGACGTGCATGAAGATTTTCCAAGATATTTTCATTCCAATACACCTAATACAACGACGCCCAAGTATATGCTCCCACAGCGTCTTGTTTATCAACAAACTTAAGGCTTTTCAACATTTTGCAGACTGAAGAATTTTTGTTAAGATTTGTAACAGAAGGTTTCATGTTATTTACAAAACATGTTCTGGACTTTCAGCAGTTAGGAAGGTTTAAGGATAGAGCCTACAGTTTACATTAAATTAATACATAAATAACTTAAGTCTCAGGGTTTCTGTTAGGCCTCCTTGCCACTTCTTAAAATGTGTTTCTTTTGTAATGATTGTGTGGCAAATATTAATAAATGAAAAATGAAAAAGGACTGAGGACTCTGCATCATCTAAGACAGAATGATAATCTGTCTTGAATAACTTGAACCATCAACAATATAGTACCCCGTATCTTTGTTACCATTCTTTGCTTCAAATTAAGATTGCTTTTTGCTTGTCTCCACAGCAGGGAGGACCCAGTGTTATTTTGGCACCACAAATAGCCCCCCCTGACTACTGTGCCCTGGCTTGGTTTGCCTGTTTGTTCTGCTTCTGGCCAGTTGGAATTTGTGCCATTCTGAAATCCAATGAGGTAATAATGCTTGATGTTTGAAAATTTTGCACAAGCTAAACGTTAACAAAAAATAGACCAAAACTAATTTATAAACTGTCTGTAAAGTTATTTGCCATGTACGAGTTCATTTCAGCTACGGCCCATACCTGCCACTCACCTCCCACGTGATAAAGTCATCATCTAGATCTATTTCCGAGATATTAAACCATTTATATAATTAACAATGCGTGTTAGAACTAGGCAATGCTCTATTGTTCCACGGCATTTCACTTTCCCCTCAAAAGATTGTTTAGGTTTTTCTTCCTGAGAATACATCAACCTATGGACATGTTTTTTAATTAAAATTTACTGGAACTTTATTTTAAAGTGATGTTTCTTTTGTGCTACAAGATTTCATCCAATTGTGAAACTCCAAAACAATGGCCAAGAAAGGCTTCTAATTTTACATAGAAGTTTGGTTGCATTACAACTCAGAATAGTTTTCACTAAAAGGGAACCCATTAGAAAACTAGAGAGAAATAAATGCACTACCTGGCTAAGTGATGGTAGATTTTCATGTTTTGGCCAATGAGGTGGACGGTTTCAACAATATCACAATTAACGCCTTTCTGCATTCCTTGCCATTAGGTTGCCTTGTTCTTACTAGGACCATTACTTAACAGAATTTTTGCAGGGTGGAGTGATTAGCCCCATGCCAAACCCCAAACGTTTAGGACCAGGGGCTGTCCTTTGTCAGGCCTCTCAGACTCACACCCTTGGGCAATCCAACATGGTGGGACCTAACAGGGGCACATGTACCTCCACTGGCATAGCTTTAGGGATAACAATATTTTATAAACACACACCAGATTCACCAGCACAACAAAGTGCCAAGCCTGGCAGCGTGAAGTTGTTACAGAATATACCCATGTGTAAACAAGGCAAGTTACATGTATATTGATTGAACATTTCTTGTTTTAGACTCGACATGCCATTAACCGTGGAGACATGTTGATAGCCAATCAGCTGAGCATGGAAACCAGGAGGTTATCTAACATGTCGATTGGCATTGGGGTCACTATTATTGTCGTTTTCGTCATCATCCGCGTTGCAGTTAGTATGGCTGTGAACTAACAGAAAGATATTTATGTTTTGACCCCCTCAGCATAACCACAAGTAAATGAACTCCATAAATCAAGAGCTTGGCAAACTTAATAATCTTTGAGCATTATTAAATTATAATTGCATTATTTTTCAGGAAATGGACTATTAACAATATCAGAATTTTACAAAGGATGTATGGTTGTGTAGCCATACATTCTTTGAGGAAGTTTGTCTGAGAATATTTAACATAAAAGTTTATATCTGACTAATGTTTTCATTGATTGCTAAGTGTGATGTGTTCTTTTAGTTTATGGAGTCCATTTTTGTTCTTAGTAGCTTATTGTTTGATTTATGGTGAGGAGGCAAAACATAAACAATCCTCAGGTCAGCAAAGATTCCCTGTTAAACAACAAAAGGGTTCCCGAGGCTGAATTTACTAGTTTTTGCATCCAGGACACTTTCTTTTTAACATTTGACATGTGAAGTTGTTTTTTAAACAGCTTAGTAACGAGACAATGTAATGTATAGTCTTGTCAATTTATAGCTGACCCACAAGATCAACAACCCAATTCTCTTTACTGTTATAATTATAGTTATTTCCCTTTGAATGTCCTGAAGAGAATTTAGGTCAGCACTTTTGATCAGGTATTTTATTCTAACTTGTAGATTCCCCGCCTTAACTGGGTTGGAAACGTAATTTGGGCAAGATACTTTCAGAGGTGTGCCAAAAAATGTGTACAAAATTTGTACTCACTCAAGATTTGACACTTGCCAGGGCAAGTGCTAATTTCCACCCCTAAATAAATAATACCAAGAGCTCCCCCAGTAGGGGATGCTTTGAATATGCTACATTTGTTAGCATACAGTACAGTGTACACTTAAGTTGTTGTAAAGGGCAGCTGTGTGCAGTGCACATTGCTACTAAAGATAGTCATAAAATATGACAGTAAAATAAACAAGTATCGTTATTGTAGTAAACTCTGCCTCAAAGGCATTGAATTTTGTTCATGTTATATGTTTAAATAGGCTGTCTTTTTTTCTAAATAATACTTTCACTTTCTTTTTGACTACTGTGTGTTTTGCAAAATGAAAATAATGGTTGGTATCCCAATGAAATATTGCAATTTTGTTGTTTCTTTTTTTTGTGAAGTGGAGGTCATTAGACATGTATTCTGACTGGCTTTAACATAATAAATCAAATCAGTATCTTACCCACTGCAGATATCATTAACAAGTATTTTCCAGTTGATACCTTGATTGACAGACGGATTGGCTGGAGTAATTAGTAATTCTACAACACTCAATTGATCACCACTTGGCACTGTTCGATTCCCTAAGGGTATGCAAGTTGATAAACAAGCCAGTGCCTGCATTTACCAATGGGTTGTTGTTTAGCACTGTTTGGACCACAACCTTTTGCAGTATTTAAGGCTCAGAAATGCTTTGAAAGTATTAAGGTGTTTTGTGTTAACTTTGTGAAAGCATTAATTTTTTTTTTTTTACATAAAATAATAAAGTACAACTTTAGCATTATTATTTGTAGTTTGTTTTGTAGGAGGGATTGTTCATAATATTTGTACAAAAGTATATTTTAACTTTATACCATTTTTATAATCACAATACTTTTAAAACAATAGATTCTAGTCTATTGAAAGTTTGTGATATAAATGTAAAACAGTCCAGTTTTCAATCCAATAACCAGGTGTTCCTTTCCTGCCCAAAATGATGAATGACATGAATTCATGGCATGACCAACATGCAACCTATTACCAGGCACAGGTGCCCACATTTTTTTATGGAACATAATGCATACATGTAGGTCTAGGCTGTTGAGTTTTATTTTCCACCAAAATTACAAGAAAGAACAACCACAGTTTCCCTGGAAATTCAATGGCCCGTGTTTAAACATGTACAGTAGAGTATTGAGGATCGAGTTGCGAGGGACTGTCAACTTACAGTACATCTGACCGGTATTTGTACATGTACAAGGAATTCACAGCAACAAGTTTTGAATAGATTATGACAAACAAACCCAATGATTTCCTAATTTGAGACGAGTCTCTGTAAAATTCACCTTAGGTACCAAAGGTAATCTCTCACTGCACCCTTTCATGACAAGTCGAGCTAACCGAAACATCTTAAGTAGCATGAGCGTGCGAGAAAAGTCTCTGGAACCCAGGGGGTTCAACGTTGTAAGCAGTACTATAAACATACGGTAGCAATATCAAAACAATATTTTTGCTGCCTTGAGCACTACTACAGCAACTATTTAGTATTACACAAGCTACAACTGATAAAGGTTTTAAAAAGTCCACTTATTTATTTACAAAGCCTTAAGAAAACAAGTTCAAAATTCCCAAAAATGATATACTTCAATGTCCTCTGGTACCTATCGGTTTTAACAGCCACATAGCACTGTGGTTTGTGATTTCTTGAGCACTTCTTGTACAAGGTCATGTGTGTCCTGCAGACTACATGTACTTCACAAAGGCCTGGAATAAGAGTAATACACTGTATGTGGGCATGCAAATACTTATGGTAATGTTTTAAGAAGATGGAACCTTTTAACATGTGGTTTTTCATAGACTCTGTTGAACAGCATATTTTTTATATTAACTGTTCATAAAATTTCAACCAGGATAAGAGTCGACAAGCATTTCAACAGAGTTCACACACTGAGAGCCTCCAAAATACCATAAATATTCACACGCCTGCTCTTGTCCTAGGTTAATGCTCTTGTAAAAACAGCTATGGCTGCCAAAGTTTAAGCTGTCCATCTTCACTGTATGTTGAGATCAGATTGTTGTGTGGGTGATGTTCAATGCCTATCACATCCTTGTCATGAACCTAAAGTTAAAGGACAAAAAAACTCAATTTTCTATAATATTATTATCAGTAAGTCACAAGCAGGCTATGACAAGTGTAGCCTATTTGTCACAAGTGCAGTCACAAGTCAATAGCATTATAGCAAGGCATGATAGACATTAAAAAACAGGGACTTAAAGGTGACTGCCCAACATACATGTAATATAACCACTTGCTTTGACACTTCTACACTGTCAAAGAAAACTGCCAGATAATATGAAATATTCATATTGCTTTTAAGTTCACGTATATGTTGTAGTTGATTTTTAATCTCAGCTAATTTTTATTTTTCCATTGTTTTTGGGTATGGTAATATATGCTAATGAATTTGAAACAAAGGAAAAACAAAAATTACCTGAAATAAAAAATTAACTGCAACATATATATACATGTATGTACATACCATTATTTCCTCAAAAAATAGTGGGGCGATTATTAATTTTTTCACTCCAAAAGGCAGTGAATATTCGAGGAGGTGGGGGGGGGGGGGGGATTAATCAAGGGATGGCTAAACAAGGAAATACAGTATTTCACTATTTGCCCACCCAAGAAAGTTAGCAAATAATTATTTTGCAGGATAGAAACCAACCATTAATATTGTGCCCTTGCAAGCAGACTCGATTCCTTGGTCAAAATAAATATGGTTTAGGTGTTGCATTTGGCAATGTTTTATACACCCTGTCTCTTGCAATCTTTTTGCAACACAAGTAATATTATTGTAAGTATACAGAGAACTGCATATACATCCCCATCAGAGATGGGACTGCCATTTCTATGTGCTCATCCGAGCCACATGAAAGTCGAATCAGTTGTAAATGTCATAGCAAAGGTGGTACCTTCGTTCTCAGTTATTTTAAGACCCCGAGTGTTGGTCTGGCTGGGATTCAAACCCCATACAACCTCCCACTCTACAGACTGGCACTCTACCAACTGAGCAAACCAAGCACTTGGTGGGTTGCTTTTGTAGAATACGGAAACACAAATGGAACCACGCAAAAGTACTGCTGAAGAGGTTTCATTTGAATGGTCACACCATAAGACTCAAAAGTTAGAACTGGCTACATGTCTTCATAATTGACTCTGGGAGTGGAAGGGTTAATCAAGCTGTGGTCTACTCTCCATCAAGAGCAAGACAAGTTACAAGAATCAGTCCTGTACAAAGTACAGAACACCTTTACACAATTTCAGCCATTGGGACACATTAGTTGTTAAAAACATTGCCTAGTGTACATGTAACAACGATTCAAGAAAAAAACAGTAGTACATGCCTGTAAGGATTGTTCCAGTTTTCCTGTCATGGTACTGAAACAGTACATGACCATGTCCTCCCCTACACAGTAGATCCATTCCCCCCTGGGGGAGAGGGTACAGCAGACAAAGTCACCACCATCTCTTTTACCACTAGTGAAGCTGCGGACAATCTGAAAAGACACAACATCAACTTGTTGACAACTTACATGTGCATACAAATATGTATGTTTGAGAGAAAAAATGAGTGAACTTTTAGATAAATCAGGGAAAACAAAGGAAAAAATGATCACATGATTGGACAAAGGTGCAAAATTTTTGCATTGTGTCGCAGTGTATCTTGGCAAAGCTGAATGAACGCTGACAAAGCTGGTTCAAAATTTCAACCACTCGACATGGAGTAAAAATAATGAAGGAACACAATTTTCCGGAAAATGCCTAATAGTAATCACCTCAAGAATATGAAGATATAGATTAGAAACTTCCTTAGAAAAGTTTCTGATCTTTGTTTTAAGCGGACTGAAGTTGATCTCATCATTACGGCTAAATGAATTAAAAAGAGCAAGTTTGTAAACAACAGCGATCGATTCAGCTTGACTTCGATGTTTGAAAATTTGGATACTGATGGAAGGGACTAAAAAGCCATATCAACTACAAATAACAATATTTTCAGCATTTTGGTTTATTGTTGTGTCCTTTAGCTGTGAATTTTTGTAAGACATACTACGGTCCTCGCTGCAGTTCTCTCAGACTTTTTGCCACTTTTGTGTAGATGGCTGTGTGTTTGTTCAATTTGTTTTGATTCTGAATTGAACTTTTTAAGTCTATGCCATTTTACTGTGTTTTAATTAGTGTAGTCTGTCCCATTCTTTACGCAGATGAAAGTTCTTTGTATAAAACTCTCAATTTTTGTAGAATAAATTAATCAGTTTAGCTTGGAAAAATTTTCATCTACTGCTTGTTTTGAAAAAAAAGGGCATGAGGTAAAATATTTTAGTGAGCCTTTTTACTTAATAAAAGGTCGAACATCTCAATGAAATTTTCTCGAAACTGTGATTTGTTATCAATGTGTTGAATATTATAAAAGAGTTATAGTGCTCAAGCTTGCACAACATCGCCTGATTTTAACCCACTCGGCCTATGGCCTCGTTGGCAAAGTATCTGGCAATATTGCGCTCGCTTTCGCACTACATGCATAACTGTCAAATGTACAGTGTACATTTATAATTGCCCACAATTACCAATGAAAAGTATGTCACTGACTCACATATAAATTTATGGTTCCAAATACAAATATGTACACATTATTTGTAAATAAAAAAAATAAGTATTTGTTATTACAGTTGAACCCCGCTAATTGGAATTATTAGCGGGGGTTCGAATTAGCCGAGTTCGAATTAAATATCAAAATAATCATTAATAATTAACACAATAGTACCTTAGACATTTTTTATTTCATTATTTATTGGTTAAATGTAAAGCATTTTATATAATTGTGCAAAAAATCGTATTTTTTTACTTTAACAAAACATAACAAACAAAACGCAACAAAAAACAGGTCAATTATTATCAAGAGCCACCTCTGTGGCGGGCATGTACACGTTAAGTGTGCTTCCAGCTGTGTTCTGGCGCTGTCTGATGTTTGTCAGTCAATTTTGTAATTAGAGTTCGAATTAAAAGGGTTGATTTAAGGCCAAGGGAAACGGAAAATAGTTCGAATTAGCGGGGAATTCGAATTAGCCGATAGTAAATGACTGAAAAAAACAAGGACAAATCCAAGGGAAATGGGTTTTGAGTTCGAATTAGCGGGGAATTCGAATTAGCCTAGTTCGAATTAGCGGGGTTCAACTGTATTACTGTTGGTATTCTTTCTGTTGTTGTTCTTGTTGTTGTTGTCATAATTTATCACTGTGTGATTTGTTGACTGTTAGTATAATAATTTATTATTATTATTATTATGGTACACTACTGTAATTGCAAATGATTTTTCTCTCTCGACCTCCGAGTCCAAACCAGATGGAGAGGACCTGCCTGAGAAGGTGCGCTATAGAAAGGATATTATTATTATCGTAAAAAGGGTTGTTGTTGTTCATCGTGGTGAACACACTAGTAAAGAAGTATTTTTTTGTTTGTCTCACGATGTAGTCACTTCCGATGTGGATCGCGACGTTTCGACTGCATACTGCTAGTCTTCTTCAGGCGATGGGGTCGACTGGTTACGCGTCACCTTATGAAGCACGATGCTCTGCTGTGATTGGTTGGTTTTCAACAGCTGTGACTGGCGCAGGACCACCGAGGGAACAATTCGCTGAAACAACGAGGATCAAAAAATGCGCCAGTCACAGCTGTTGAAAACCAACCAATCACAGCAGAGCATCGTGCTTCATAAGGTGACGCGTAACCAGTCGACCCCATCGCCTGAAGAAGACTAGCAGTATGCAGTCGAAACGTCGCGATCCACATCGGAAGTGACTACATCGTGAGACAACAAAAAAATACTTCTTTACTAGTGATATTATTATTATTATTATTATTATTATTATTATTATTATTATTATTATTATTATTTGTTCACCTGTCCTTGCATGTTCATGACAAGTACAGTGCTTGTCCTGTTGCACACTACAAACTGCTCAGGATTTCTTGGCATCACATGCACAGAGTTAACTGTGATATCAGTTGCTACGCTTCCTACTGATGGCTTGAATGTGTGAAGACATTCCGTTGTTTTTATATTCCAAAGCTGAACAAAAAGCAAACAAGAGGGTTTTACAGTAAACAATGTGTCATGTAAAATGTTCACAATAGTTACAGTAACTGCTACTCTAACATCACATAAATATCCTGTTTGTTGCTCCCGACTCCCCTCAGTAAAGTTATTTGTCATTTTTTGTTCTTTGTCACATGACTAGGGACCTTGTTTTCCATGTGCTTGGTAGATTTGTCGCGAGCAAAGCCGATTATGAGTTATGTAGATTGTTTAAATATAGTGAGTCTTTCTATTTCATCGCTTGAAGCCAAACAGTTCGGTAAATTGACATGTTTTAGTCGTCAATTGTTGAGAACATTGTGTGACAATATCTATAATTTTCAGAAAACCTGACGAGCACATACAAGGATTACAAATTGGTGCAAGTTTGATTGTGGACATTTTGTCGACCGATGCCGTGCGGTCATTTTCTACTTAACCTTGTTATTTGGCTGTGCATTTTCGCTGTTGAAGTCTGAAGCGTGAAATAAAGTGAGACAGTGTTTTTCACCAACTACGAGTTTGTCTTGATTCAAAGTGACACTGTTTTTGCAGCAAACATGAGACTCAAACCTTTTTTTGATGTCCCCCACAAATCATCAAAACTTTTTGGGGAAAATTCATGGAAAAAAATAAAATTAAGGTTACAGTGTACCTTCAGACCGAAAATTATTGAAAATTTTTTTATGGCGTTAAAATAAAGTTTACAGAATGAACTTTCATCCAAAAAACAAAGTATCGAAAAATAGTGAAAATTGACGGAGAAATGAAGGTATAACTTTTGTGGGCGGAGTTTGTTTATTAGGCGATATGTTTTTTTAAGCGCCGTTTTCTCAAAGTTAATTTTTCGCTTGTTGGGGACACTTTAAAGAGCTACAACTCAAAGGGAATTTGTTCGATTTTCCTTAAATTTGGACAAAAGCTAGGCTAACATATAATCAACAAAAACGTGTCGGCGAATTTCTTAATTCCGAAAACTTTTTCGTCAAGAGCCATTTCCGTGCGATCATTCCAATTTTTTTTCTTCCCTTTTCGAAAATATTCTGTAACTTTTCACTGCAATTGAATATGGAAAATCGCCGACACGTTTTTTTTAGCGCTTCGTGTCCGGAAACTCGAGAACAAATCAAATTAGCAAAATATAATAATCGCTTTGAGTTATAGCGTTTTAAAGCTGATTCGGACGTTCGAATTTAGACGTCGTAAAAAATTCGACAATTCATTTTATTACCAAATGGTTTCCATATTTAGATAGCTCGCTCTATAAGCTTTAATTTGATATCTGGGTTTAGGTATATTAAGTGTAATCTTAAGACGCTAGAGCTGTTATACTGGAAACACCCCCGAAGGTACACTGTAACCTTAATGTGCTTCTTTATTTGCTTGCAAAAGTAAGGTTTGCTTTAAGATGCAAAATATTAATAATTATTATGTTTTTTTAATATGATTTTTCCTTTTCTATGGCTAACAACAGGTGTACAGAAATGGAAAAAGTTTGTTTCTGCAACACTACATGTAGAAGTATTTACACAGAACCTGTGTTTCCAAGACTGCTACATGTAGTGAGCAGCCTCTTTCTACAACAGTCATGTATTTCCCAGCTTGTTTTCCTTCTTTGCTGGCTCCCATGATTGCCTTTCCACTCCTCTTAATCTATAAATAGGACTACTAGTAGTGTAGTTTCTTATATCTACCTGCACTTGACAATAGCTGCCATTTGTTTTACTCTGGCCAGTCACAGCAGATGGAGACAATCCAATGAACCAATCAGAATGATTGTATAAATTAAAGCAAATACATGTAGCTTGCATAGAAGCTGGTGACTGTGCGAGTAAGTCTTGGTTATATGGTTTTACTTCTGATTGGTCAATTAAGTGGCATGAGATTTCTTTGCTAATCGCAAAGCATAGCAATGCAACTAAATTGAAAACTGCTCTAAGATTACATAATAATTGGTTATGGTTTTACAGATTTCTACAGTCACTGTTGTATTAAAAAAAAGTACCTTTACTGTTCCATCGCTACTGGCACTAATGATATTATGAGCATCTGTAGTGAAAATAGCATCATTTACGAATGAGGTATGTCCACGGAATTCCTTCAAGGTCTTCCCGGACTTAAGACCATGCATTCTGCAAAACAAAACAATAAAGAATCACATTAAAAGAGTCACAAACTGAACTGATCACAGGGATGGAAATTGGCACTCTTCCACTCACCGAGGCTACATGAAGTGTCAAATCTTCTTGGCTGAGTAAAATTGTACAATTTTTGGTGCAGTTCTTTTTCTTTTTTTAATCTTGTCCTATTTTGACCATCTGCACTTACAGACTACTTACACTTCCAGATTTCTTAATATGTACAAAATGCAAATAAACATACATTTTTGTAAAGCATAACAAATCAAAATATTTTAAGTTTATTTGTGCAACAAAATAATTAATGTTAATGATAAAATTACCTTATTGTCATGTCAAATGAACCACTCAGAAGCTGGCTAGCATCACGAGAGAATGTTACACAAGTTACGCCTTTTGCATGTGCCTTCTCAAACCGTCGCAAACACTGTCCAGTTTGCAACTTCCATACCTGGAAATAATTTATTAAAATGTCAAAATTAATCACCAGCTACTGTACTGTACTGTGCAAAAGTAATAAGAGCAAAATTTGATGAATTACTTCAATCAACTGACATTGCATTGAAAGTTTGAGAACAACATTATTATTGTACTCAAACTTTCAATGCAATGTCAGTGAAATTTCTAGCAATATTTCATGTCATTCCAAGCAATAATATGTACAACAAAATTCATGAAGTCTTTCCAAGCTGTTACAAAAAATTACAATAAACATAAAAAATTTGCAATGCTCAAGATTTGAAAATTCCAAAGAGCGCATGCAAAATCTCGTGTTCCTTTTAAATGTCTTCAGAATTTTTGGTCAAACTTTTGCATACTGGGTCAAAATTTTGAATATCTTGAGACAATGGAGGTTTCAAAAATTTGTTGAAATTTTGTTACACTATGAGATCATCACAAGTACATTGTACAACTTATGCAAGCAGCTGGTTCATGTATAAATGTACTATGCAGTCTTACTGGTATTGAAAACAAAGTTACATGGATAACTAGAAATATGTGTCTCGCAGAGCCTCTCAAAGCTCCGGGGAAGGTGCACTGCAAAATTTTAGCAAAAGGGGAGGGAGAGATGGAATTTCTGGTTTAATTGGAGAGGTTGGATTGCATGGCCACAATGGCCTCGAAATTTGAAGTTGAGACATTCTCGTTCACAGTCACTTGACACGTGCTGGATGACATCAATTGGAGCTTTGTCGCAGTTTTGTTGCTAGGCAACTGCAGGACACCAATCTGACCTGAGATTCCACTGCCCTACAGTAATCCATGCGCGACAAATTTATAAACCTTGCTTCACGAGGAACAAGTAATAAGTACAGGTACATGTACCTTCAACTTTCCATCCTGTCCTCCAGTAGTTAGCATTTCACTGTCTCTACTAAATGCTAAACAAAGAACAGAATCATCCATCATCATAAAGTTGTCTTGAGCCTGATACTTGAGATCTTTTCGGATCTTTCCTGTTGTAAAGTTCCACACTTCTATGAAGCCATCAACACTTCCCGTCACCAGGTATTGGCCATCAGGAGAAAACTTGACGCATTCAGGGTGGGATTTGGATCCAAACTGAGAAAAAGAAACATATTACAACTTCAGTCTGTTGGCTGTGGTAGACCAGGTGAGTGTTGTTCTGGAAAGAACTGTTGTTGTTGACAATAGGGGCCATTAGATTGGAATACAAGTATGATATTGAGTATGAGCACAACTTTGTAAATCTAGTTTGCATGCTTTAGATATTCACTTGTCCCACCAATCTTATTGTAGCTTATCTCCTGGTCATTAACAGGAAGGAGCGATACATCTGAGGATGTGTCCGACATGAAATTGAATTCACAATTATAGCATCAGTTATATAGTGACTTACCTTGATAGTTCTGTTCATTTGTGTAGGATATTTCTCTTCCTCTTCATCCTTGACTGCTGCTTTACCACGGAACACGTCAATGGTTGTCCCAGGTGGAAGGAGACCTTGGTACTGCTGCCATTTGAGCGCCTGACTCAGCAAGGCCAGCAAACGAGACGGAGGTACTACTGATACCTCCCCAGACAGGGCTGCAAGATCAAATCAATCAATCAATCATTTAATTATTTGTACTACTGACACCTCCCCTGACAGGGCTGCAAGCTACAATGTAAATGAGTAATTTCACTGTAATGCCATAGTTCTTTATACATGCAAAAGCAATTTTCACTTGAGTGTAGTAAAATCAAAACCAAAGTAATTTATTCTATTACTCTGGCCAATCACAACAGATGCAAACAATTCAATGATTCAATCAGAACTCCGAGTTTAACCCCTTCACTCCCAGAGACAGTTATGGAGACATGTAGTGTAGTTCTAACTTTTGAGTATGTGGACAAAATCCTATGGTGTGACCATTCAAATCAAACCTCTTCAGCAGTCCTTTTGCATGGTACCAATCGTTTTGCAATATTTTACACAAATTAATTATGAGTTTTGGATTTTTTCGTGAATTTTGATGTTTGGCACTCTTGAGAATTAAACTTACAGTAAGGGTTAATACTGTAGGTGAAAGGCACCAAACATGAGAAAGCAAGGGCCAGTAACTCACTGTTGGTTTTGGTTTTACTTCCAGATCTTGTTCAATTGAAAACAGCTCTACATGAACCATACTGTATATATATAATTATATATAAATTGTCACTCAAATATGTTAAGGACCACTTTGTGTATGTTGTGGTTCAAATTTTTCTTTGGTTTGAAAATTTTCAAGCCAGTTTGTTTTTTGTTTCCTTTTGTCTCAGATTAAAACCCTGGCTGTGATCACATCAGTGTGCAACCTTTCCCTAGGGAGGTAGGTACGGGGGCCACAGTAATTGGCGCAAGCTGTTGTGGTGTCCCTACCAAGTCTGGCAAAGATAAATATTATAATTTATGGTAACAAATCTAAGAGAAAGTAGAATAGAAATTAAATTGGTTTGAAAAATTTGAACTACAAAATGTACAAAGTGGAAGACTGTGCAAAACATATGCTTTTTTGTGCCCAATACTATCCCTTTCTACCTGTAAAAAAAACTAAGCCTACAAATTCAACACAGTGATATTTTGCTACATGTACTTGTTTCCAACTAAAACACTCCACACAACAACAAATAATCATTGTACTACCTTATTATAATGATTTGAAATTAAATTAAAAGTTAATCTTGTCACTGGTCACCTTGTGCAATGGCTGCTCTCCTGCGCTCCTTACTACCACCTTCAGGGTAGGCCTAGAAATAAAGTTCACATAATGATCAAAATGTCAGAAATATTTAATAATGCAAGAATAACATTAATATTGGTGAATGCGTTTTTGTTTGTCACACGAAATCACTTTGAGATGTTGATCACGATGTTTAGACTGCTATTACTGTTAGTCTTCATCAGGCGATGAGAAAGATTGGTTTATGTGTCGCTTTTATGTGGCATCTTGGTTTGTAATAATAATGGAATAACAATGAGGATCAAGATGCAATAGCAACAAACCAACATGCTACATAAAAGTGACATAACTAATAGACTTCATCGTCTGATGATGACTGGCAGTAATAGCAGTGGAAACATGGCAATCAACACCTCAAAGTATCTCCATTGTGAGACGAATGAACAAGCGTTCACCTATCTTACACACCACAATGAACAACAACCACATTCTCAATACAATGTTAATATTTCCAAAAATAATAATATGTTCACTACCACGGCCAGATGCCAAGTCTTACTAACAATAATTATTTAGTATATACTATAAAACAGTGGATAGCATTGTTGGAGCATTCTTATTGGCAACTGAAACTCGGGATAGCAAGTGCTATTCACCTCCAAGCAATTTGCACACGAAAATTGTAATCGTTGACAGGAATAAATGAGTTAAAAATCATCATTTTTCGTGCTAGAATTTATTATCTCACTGTTTTAGTATATACATGTTCTAATTTGTGGCTCAGTAAATATCCACCACTTGCCGCCACCACCACGTCGGTGAATGGTTATTTATGTCACAAAACAAACTCATTTGAGGAGAATGATTGACTCACTTCTCTAGGATCAAAATATGAACGAGCCAGCATGTTTTCTAGATGCAAATAACGGTCAGGCTGCTGTTGTTTCAACATGATCATTGGATCTGTTTGACGCAATAATGATCTTGCAGCTCCCAATTCACGCAACTCAATCAACTCCAAAACAATCTGAAAAAAAAAAGATATATATACATCTAAATATACAATGGTTAATGACAATTAATCCCGGGAGAATCCCAACTAAAAGATCATGCAACACACCTGTTACATGGGAGAGGGACGGTGGGTTAACAATATTATTTGCACTAAACTGCTCACTATGCAAGTACAATCGCTGTAACCTGTACAAAATTAATGTTCCCATGCCTTAAAATATGATAATTGCCTTAGGCTAAACACATCAATCCACTAGGAGACAAGAAATCAGACAGACATAATTAAACATGAATAACATACACATGTACATTTATATGTTAATCATAACCTTCTATACAACTGGAAGACAAGTGGTCACTTGATTTGTATATAAATTCATAAAACTACTGTACAAGGATGTTAAACAGTAACAGATTGCTGAAAAATGCATTCACAGACAACTTTTTGAACCAAAAAATGTCATCTACATAATATTAAAGCACTGAACAAGTCAGTGATCCTTATTTTGCGGCTGCCTCTGTAAGGAACTACTACATGTCAGCGCTCCAAGTTCATTTTTTCAATAAGTCACCTTTTGGCGACCTACATTTTTAAAATGGTCGCCATTGGAAAATTTCAGTCACCAAAAATTCGAAGCTGCGTTATGCAGATCCTTATGCTAGTACACATGTCTTGCAATGGAAGAGGAACAGATTCATCATTGACCTTATACAGCAGAAAAGCATGGTATTATTTCTTTGATTTAATGATGATTCAATTAAAAATCAATAAAACATAAAGTCAACTTTATTGTTTTGAGCTTAAATCCTTTGGTCGCCAAATGGCGACCTTCGCCGATAATTCAGTTGCCAATTTTTTTTCACTCGCCATGGCGACCAAAATGGTCGCAGCTTGGAGCACTGCATGTACATGTAGTATACAGATAAAAGGAAACATAATTTACATGGGTACTCAAAACTCAACTATACATTTGTGTTGTTGTTAAATTTGTATTTGGTTTGAAAACTGTCAAACTGGTTTGATTATTTTATTTTCCTTTTGTTTCAGATTATGGTAAATTTTCATTTTTAAACAACAACATACACTGCATGTACAAGTTGTATTGGGTGACCAAACTGATCATTCACAAATGTTAAAAAAAACTTGTGCCACTCGAAGGGCACCTCCCATGGGTCTTTGTGTCTCATTTGTATCCGCAATTAGGGTTGCCTGCTCATGAATGTGTATTTAGGCAGTCGCTGTCGGTTCATTGCTGATTTCATCTCCCCCACCCCACCCATGAAAGAATGTACAGTATCATTATGATCCTGAGAGTGGTCACTGCCAGGGTTTTGTTACATCAATGGTGTTTGTTGGATGGAGACGCCATGTCTACTGTACGTGGTCATCTGAGCCACCTGAAGGTCTAACCATTTGCAGATGCATGAATCATTGCAAAGGTCCTGAGTGCTGCTTTAGCTGGGCTTCAAACACATGTATATATCTTGCAACTTCATCTTGTGGTCAGGGCTTTAGAAAAAGAAAGTCTAGCAAGGACACAGCAAAAACAAATATTGTAAGTACAATACCTGTTCATACAAGTCAATAAGCTTTTTATCTGGCAATTTAAGGGGCTGGATAGCCTGTAGCACTGTGTCCCAGTGTCCATTGTTAATTTCACCAATGAAGCTTTCCACACTATCAACAGTGTTCAAGGTAATTCCTGTTTCTTCCTAAAACAACAAATGACCATAAGATAATATACATGTAGATACTGATATATAATTTTAATTAAGTGTCAGTTAAAAGTGCATGTATTACATGTAAGTACATGTCATGGTTGGAAACTTAATATTGACAGGGTTCACCCAAGAATATTTTCCTCTTGCCAGGTTGAGTGGGCGAGTGTTAATTTCAATCCTTACATAAATATAATATCTAAATGTATTATATTGAAATTTATGTAATATTTCTACCTGTAGTGTTGCAAGGGTCCTGGGTAAACTATTCTCTTTAAGAAACTGCTGGATCAGTCGGATCACACTGTAATGAAAACAATATCAAAGTTACTAATCTTAATTACATTTAATTACATGAAGTATACCCAACTGACCTACATATGTAGGCCTTTTAACAATGTTGCATGGCCACTCTTGTTTACCACACTTACTGTCATGATTTTTTATCATTTTATTACTCAATTATATTCGATCAAACTTTTAACCCCTTAGTTCATTTTTAATCTAATTTATTAGCTTTGTAGAGGAACAAATAAGCATAACGCAAACAAAAACACTGTAACATCAGTAGATAAATTGGCTGGGTGACCACAACAGCATGGAGCCAATTACTGTGGACCCATTACATTAAAAACAATACAATACAATTCTGACTAAATATAGATGTAAACAAACAGACAAATACTAATTACAACATGGCACAGGACGGACGAGGCTACTGCAACTATTGCCTTTCAAACACATCTTTAAAGTGCCACTATGATCAAAAATATAGATTTTCTGTTCTCATCATATTTTGAAAATACAAGTACTCGTTACTTATCTTGCGAATGTTCAAGTCAAAACTTGTACATTTCAAATTCAGCTTGCCGCCATTACTCAATTCAAAAATGACTGGGACCGAACCCTGAGAGTTGGATCGAGTTTTCCTAAAGATTTTGTGACGTCAATGACTCAACATACACGTGCCTTTTGGCTTTGTTGTCTGTGACCTGGAGGGAACCGCGTTGAGTCATTGACGTCACAAATCAAGTCACGTGTACCAGATCGCAAACCAGTACAACGTGGGCTCGGATTTTTTAACAGAGTAATGGCAGATGGATTTTATGTGATTTTCGTGGGTTTTTGGCCAGCTATTTCTGGGCTGTGTAAGAATATATCAATGTAATTTATAGCAATTCGCATTTGTCTAAACCTATTTGATACATTTGCGTTAAAAAAAGCGGAAAAGAAAAACAAAAATTTTTGTCGTAGTGGCACTTTAAAGTACAGGGGTTATTGCAGACAAAATTTTCAACAGATTAAAATAGTATTGGAGCATAGCAGATTTAAAAGTGGTCAAGCTGTCCATGTTCAAATTAAGTTCATCAGCCAGCCTTAGTATACTCAACATGAAAAAGATGCATTCTCGCAGCTTTCATTGGTACAGTGTAGCTGGAATCTGGCTACTATGGCCAGAATCTGTGGTCATACAACTTATGGGACAATATGGGACCATATCTTGCATTTTTGACTGCCATTATGTACATGTACTTTCCCTTTGTAACCTGCTTGCTCAAGGCTTAAATACGACAGTCCTCATTTTATTTTACATGTACAACTTATTTTTTAGCCCTAGCCCCCTTCCCTCCTTATTAGCCCAGTGGTTTATCACAGGGATATGTGTATGCATAAATCAAAACACAGCAAGACAACCGAATTAGTACGAAGAGATCTTCCTCTAGTGTGTACCATAGTATACAATGTAAAACAGTTTTCATAATGAATAGCCCTTTTTGTGGTTAACCTTTTTCATTTGCATTACAATAAAAATCAACGTGATTGCAAGGCAATTTCAGGCAATTTTGTAGTTTCTGCTCGAAATTGTCTTGAATCATGTTGAATTTTATTGTAATGCAAATGAGAAAGGTTAACCGCAAAAAGGACTGTTGCAAAGATTTCTATATAGCCCTATAATTAATTATGCTTTCAACTTCTTTCATGCGATTCCTCAGACACATACAGTAATCATTAAAAGAATGAGGGTCAAAATTTGACGAATACTAGATGTCAATTTGATAATAGATTTATAGCAAGATTTCCGTTCAAGATTTCAGTTATATGTATTCAAGGAAAATTAGCTACCAAGGTCATGAGAATATTATAATCATCACATAAGAATGTCCCAAAGTTGCACCACTGCATAACAAATCCAAATTAATATTCAGCTTAGTGCAATTCATTGCAGATATAAACATGGAGCTGATTTTTGTTGGCTGGAAATAAAATTATCATGGTAATCTAGCGTTGCAAAATGGAGAGGGAAATATTCCGCACAAATACGAACAAGATGATACATCCCAATTAAATAACATTACAGATAACGTCGCTTTGTTTTGTGGCGTCTAAAACAAAATTTCTGCATTTTGTAGGCACACGTGCGTACTTTTATGATGATTTCGCAGACTAACTAGCTGTCTTGAACAAGTTAAAAACTAACAACCATAATAAAAGTAACGTAAAGTCTGCTTTAAGTTAGTATAAGAAGAATCTAGGAATCACCATTTGCAGAAAAAGAACAAGAACTTCTACTTACTCCGCAGATTCAACTTCGAGCGCCATCTTGTAATAACGAAACGCAAGTGATGCCGGGTACTGTTACAAAGTTAACTAATCGGGTCAGTATTCCATGTATGACCCCATGATATGTCCTGAGATATACATCAACTCATTTACTCCTGAAAACATTCAATTGCTTTGTACATGGGGATAATTTAGTCTATTTTGCGTTTTTGGAATATATTTAGTTAGAATTTACTGAGCTTTACAGGAAGGTTGCTGGCAAGTTTGTAAATATAGTGCTCATTTCACCCTACCCCTGCTAGGAGTTTTGGTAGACATAATAGTCCAGCTTACACCAAGTACGAGCCTTGCTGTTCGTATTCAACATGGCGTCCGTTGCAACACGAGGTCGTGGTATCGGGAGAGGTAGAGGTTTTGGAGTGCCGAAAACCCAGGCAAGACCAGGAGATACCACAGAAGAAAAGAAAAACTCATCAAGTGATAAAACAGCCGAAGAGTTTGATTTAACACAACTGCTTAATGATTTAAGAGAAGAATCATTGGACGAGAAGGTTGAGAAATTATCCAAGTGTATCAGCATCAGTGCTTCGGATTCTTCTACGAAAATCAAACAAGTCATTGATCATTTGAATCAACGGAGTATGAAAGACAGTGAGTTTGCACCGCTAGCTGCTAAAGTCGCCAACAAGCTTTGTTCCGAGGAATCCTATGGCAGTACTTTTAGAAGTGTTCTACTCAAAAGCACCCAAGAAAATTACAAAAACAGGGAGAGTATTCGTAATAAATCGACAAGCGAATGGATCGGATTGGTAGGTTTAATTTGCGAACTTTTCAATCAGCTGCGTACAGGGCAGGCTCCACTGAAACCCTTAGCAGGAGCAGTACACCAGGCAATGAGTGAATTACTGAGAGATGTAGACAGTTCTAGTCAGGGTCAAGAAGAGGATGAAATAGATTGCTTTTATCAGCAGTTTAAGACTGTGGGAAAGCTTTTGGAGAGTGTTGACCAGGTGAGTTACAATAAGGTCAAATGTCCGACAGATTCTAGTATACCAGTGCATACATCACAGGAAAAAATACCTGATTCCCATTTTGGGATTTTTTAGGGTATTTGCAGAACACTAACAAAATTCCCAAATTTGGCAAAGTGAGACAAGTCCCAACCTGGGAATTCCCAACCACGTTCCCTGGTTAGGACTTGTCTCACTCTTCCAAATTTGGGATTTATATGGGTATTTTTTAAATACCCTAAAATATCCAAAAATGGGAACCTGGTATTTTTTCCTGTGCATGTACATGTGTATTCCCGGTGAACCAACTTCAAAGGGTGAATACCAACTATTCATGTAACACAGCGAATGGTGTATCTAGGGAAGGGGCCTGCAGTGCCTGGTGGCCATTCGTCAAAGACCAAAATATTAAAATCCCATGGTAGTCAAATTTGACAGTTTTAAATATCAGTTTCGATTGCAAAACAATCATGTACACGTTACTCTGCGTAGAAATAAGCAATTTACTCTGTATTTACATGTAGGCCAGTTTGAATAGAAAATGACAATTATCAACTTCTTTTTATGTACTAAAGCACCTTGAGCATAAAGGTCTCAGAGTTTGGGAAGGCAAAACAAGCAAATGGGACTTTGGTCCCTGACTTTGAAAATTTATGGGCCATTTCTAAAAAGTTTGAATCATTGGAGTTACAGTGTATGGGGTGGGCGGGAAGAGAAGAAATATGGAAAAAAGATATGCAATTCCTTATAATGTAACACCTTCAAAGTTAACAACTTGATTTGAAATTTTTGCTCTTTGGTCATTGAAGGCCTCCAAGTTGTGGAAGAATTGCTTGTTTGAACACCGCGTCTTTCACCAGACGAACCTTTGCATCGTTGTTGCCAGTTTTGCGATCGATCATCCTCTCGGCGGACTCAGTGTTTGTGCTAAAAAACTCAAAGGTTTTCTTTGCCTGTGGGTGTTATCTAATTTTGAACGTTCTTCAAAGGCATATCTGAAAATAACTGGTCTAATTACAATGCAAATTGATCCATGGCAGCCGATTTGAAGGACAGAAATGAAAGGCGTGCATTAATTTTTTTTCAGAAGAACCTTGTTTGAGAGCTGAGTCACCGAAATGCACCATATTGTTTGTAATATAGGTAAAAGCTTCTTTTAACACCTTAAAAAGGCCAAAAGATCTCCTATTTTGTGCAAAGATATTTGTAACACGAATGAAACAAGTTTGTCAACTCTTCACTCCAGGACATCGTTGCATTAGCTTCTAAAATAAGTTATGCTGTCAAGATAATTACTTGTTTAAAAATTGAACGACTTTAAATGCAAAATTATTCATACATTTACCATACTGTATCTTGTAAAATCCAATTGAACTCTGTACAGCTGTAGTTCAAATTAATTCTTCGACAGCTTGTGATTCTCTTCTCTTCTTATTACACGCACCTATAAAATACAATGAATGCGCAAGCTGTATGCACTGGTCAACAGAGTTATGAATAAAAGTTTATGTCCCAGTGATTAAAAATACTTTACATCCCAAGTGATTTAAAGGAGTGGCAATTTGCATATTTACCACTGTTTACGTTCATTACGCTTCGCATATTACAAGTTAAAAAGAGGGACCCCACCCCCCTGAGCCCCTCTCCTACATGTAGATCACCCATTGCATTTTGGGGTACAATGTCTGAAAAACAATAACAGTATTCCATACTGAAATGACGGTGAATATAATTATGAAAATCATATAAATGAACTGTGGAAATGGAATGAAATGATTAAAGTGTATATGACAGTGATTTTTTTATTTGCTTTATCGAATCTACATGATGTCCTGATAAGAAAATGGAAAAAAAAATTTTCAATATCGATTTTCCTTCTCCACGTTTTAGCCGTCTAAACACGTGAAATTTCACTTCCGGTGTGTTACAAAACTGCACAAGAAGAAAGACTGGAAATAGTCCGCTGTGACGTCAATACGGGAATGCCGGTATCGAGTTTTCTTGGTTCCTCACATTTTTTGGTGCGCCCTGAGGAAGAAACATGGTTCTATCAAGGTGTGTTGTCTATGGTTGTAGCAACATGCACCAAAAAATGGAGGAACAGAGAAACAGCGACACTGGCATTCCCGTATTGACGTCACAGCCGACTATTTCCAGTCTTTCTTCTAGCGCGGTTTTGTAACACACCGGAAGTGAAATTTCACGTGTTTAGACGGCTAAAACGCAGAGAAGGAAAATCAATATCGAAAAATTTGTTTCCATTTTCTTATCAGGACATCAAGTAGATTCGATCAAGCAAATAAAAAAATCACTGTCATATACAGATGACCCATTGACCTTTGCACATTAATACCAGCGTGATGCTCTACCGACATGCTTTCTTTTTTGTACATGTACCAAGGTCTCATATGCTGGGAGTGGTTAAAAATTGTGAGTTTAAATATGTACTGTATTCAAAACTGGTGATTTAACACTATCCACAACAGCCAGGAAAGAGACCCAGAACTGTGCAATGGTACATATACAATGTATGTTGGCTTATGGAACTTTTGGCTGAATCTCAAAATTTGAGTTGTTGAGTCATAACAGACACTTTTCAGCTAATTATACATGTATGCAGTCACTTGGTGTATCCTGCTGTCTTTCAAGACACAGGAGCCAATAACCTTACTATAATCTACAGAACCACTCATCAGCCTCTTAAACATGTATTTTTTATTTATTTTTTTTATTTTGAATTACCCTTTTAGGGAAAAGTGGATGAACTTGTTGGAGATATAAGAGATGCTATTCTGGCCAACAGCTCCACTGCCAAGACAAGGTGCTTGTTGTTAGAGCTGCTTGAGCTCCGTGCTTGTCAGTGGAATATCAACAGTGATGTGGAACGTTACTACAGTGATACATTGGCTGACATTATGGCCAAAGATGCTTAGTTGCATTTCATAATATTTTTATTGTTAATTTTTTTATTTAAAGTTTGCATGCTGGTGTAAAATACTGTAGAACTAACCACTGACAGTTTTTTTATGGTGTCCTTCACTCAAGGCTACTCAAGTTTAGCAGATGTCACTTCCTCCTTTCACTGGTACAGTCTCAAACCTTGATTTAATTAAAAGGGTTATGTCACCAGGTTTCAGTATCCCTTTGAAAAACCAAAAGACATTTGTATCAAAAGAAATCTTAAATAATGGTCTAATTTTGTTAAGAATTATAACTATATTAGTGCACTGAAACTATAAGTGTGTGTTTTTAGCAGCAGATTGGCCGTGGTGGAAATGGAGCTTGAAAAGTTAAGGCTTAATTTTCTCTCATCCATGTCATTGAAGAATCTGTGAAAAATGGCTGTAGTTTGTTCACCCTTTAAGAATTCACTCTGTATCTTCTTTTTCAGTTTCAAAGAATTAAGTGTTGTGTATGATTGAAGGTACTCGCTCAGTTAATAACTTCAGTATAGTTTTCACCAAAACTCGGCCAAATCCTCGTGACATAGCCTCTTTAACTTCACCATAACTTTTGAGTCTGTAGAATGAAAACCTCATTTGTAACCATCTAAATGAAAGAACTGAGCAGTTCTTTATTATGTTGCTGGCTGTTTAACCGACATTTACAATAATTTTCTTTTTTCCTTTGACCTTGGGTAGACTTTTACTTACTGCAGGTGAAACTAAATGTATCTACATCAGACCTATTATGTACATAGGAAATATAGCCACTATTCCAAATTAAACATCTGGCCCTGGTTGTTCAAAAGGTGGATAGCGCCATCCACCGGATAAATCACTATCCAGTGGATAAGTATTAACAAAATCCATTGTGTTATCTGCTGGATAGTGATTTATCCGGTGGATAGTGCTATCCACCTTTTGAACAACCAGGTCCTGTTGTTTAGTTTGTATCTTTATAATATTATTATTTTAATAAATTAATACAAACTGCCCAATAATATATATAATTATTATGAATGCACCAAGAACGTTTGCAAATGAAATGTGAAGGTTGCAAGCAATAATGAAGTTATCCCTAAGATTGTATAGAATGATTATAAATTATGAACAAATCACGACCAGGCATTATTGTGATATTCTAAACAGGGTTCTTTTTAGGATTTGACATTCAGGGAAAGAGATGGAGTTTTCTAGGGGTGGCCAGGGCTAGTCGCTGAGATGCAATCTCGTGCATTTTGAGACACAGTTTTGTGATAATGTCATCGAGTAGTACATTTATTTTATTTTATTTTTTTAGTTGAATAACATTTTGACAGTATTGCTATTAGCTATGCTATTTGCTACCTTGAACAGAAGAGTCACCCAACCTCTACTGATTGTACAAATATTTATACATACTCATTGTAAGTGCAGTAAGTGAATAACATAAATAAACTCAACAATGGAGATTTTCCAGTTCTGACCAGCAGTTTTGGTATTCCATGTTCCTTGTAATATAGTGTCCTTTGACAGGGAATATTTACTGCGTGTGCACTGTCCTGTGTGGATGATTTTTCACATATATTTATTTATATACTGTAATGATAACAACGCTTTTTTTTAACCGGGGGGAGGAGCTGGCTTACAAAAGCATGCGCGAGAAAACACGGTACGCTACCCTAGGTATCTCCGAACGGCTCCGACTTTTCGCGAAAGCGTGCCGCGAGGAAACCTGATACGCTGGATGCCTCCCAATGGCCTCAACTCTCTCCTGACTTCTCACGAAAGTGGCCGCAAGAAAACCTGGTATAGCATTACAATAAAAAGACATGCTGTAATAGAGCGGTTTTCAATTTAAGTGTCGAAAGTATTAGAGCAGTTTTCAATTGACTGTGAAAAGTAATTACACAATTGCTTTGGTTTTTCATTGCTACGCTTTGTGATTGGCTAAAAAATCTCGCGCCACTTTCTCGACCAATCAGAAGTAAAACCAAAACCAATCGTGACTTGCTCGCACGCGTTTTCCCGCGCTTGGCGCCGGCTACATGTAATTGCTTCGAGCTGTGATTGGTTCATTGGATTGTTTACGACTGCTGTGATTGGTCAGAGTAATTACTTTGGTTTTGGTTTTACCACACTCAATTGAAAACTGCTCTAAACTTCGCGATTGCTTTGGTTATTCATTGCTACGCTTTGTGATTGGCTATAAAATCTCGCGCCACTTTCTCAACCAATCAAAGGTAAAACTAAAACCAGTCGTGACTTACTCACACACGTTCTCCCGCGCTTGGTGCGGCTACATGTATTTGCCACGCGTTCTGATTGGTTGATTGGATCGTCCGCGTCTGTTGTAATTGGTCAGAGTAATTACTTTGTTTTTGGTTTTACTACAATCGATTGAAAACTTGATTAATAAATGGCTAATTTTCAGTTACCTCTCTTGAACATCTATTTCCATTATGTATTTTTAAATAATATTATTGTAAAATGCCGGGTGGAAATTTAAATATTCCGAAAGATGTTGAAAAGATTTCAATCATTTTAGCTGTCAGGATGAATACAGAGTTCAATGGGTTGTGGAGATGGAACGAATTTACTATAAAACAAGAACTCTTCGAGTATTATAGTCGGGCTGTTTAGGGTTTATAATTTTTTTGATAAATTGTAGTCTCCGGTTTATAAGTATCAACAATTGTGGCCTTTTGTTCTGTCTAGATTTTAGGTTAAAAATTATGATTCGCTCCCTCTACCACTACTTAAATAAATTAACTTTTATAATAATCTCAATAAATGCCACTTGACCTTTTCCTGTGTAAAACAGTTGTCGCGTTAAATGTTCTACGTGGTATCAGCCTTGCTTTATACTACGTTATCAAAAAGATCATGTTCTATTTCTCATTTAATTAAAATTGAAGTTTTCCAGACTGCCCTAAAAAAACATTCAATGCTCGATCTCCTATCTTAATTAGCTACCTTATTACATGAAATTTTCGCGACACGTTTATTTCGCGAATTTCGCGATTTAAAAATAATCGCGAAATTTAAATGACGCGAAAATTAAATGTCGCGAAAATAACATGACGCGAAAATTAAGTGACGCACCTTATGTCAATAATTAAAAAAATGACTTTATTACCATTACACACGTTTATAACAATCATTTTGAACTATTCTGTGGTAATGTTCTGGTCCTTCAAGCATGAACTACAAACCGTGCCTTGTATACACTGTGAGAACATATTTCTTGTTACTGTTTACATAATCAGTTGCGTTTCTGTTTATTTGGACATTGTGGATTAAGTTGTTTGATCAAATAGGGACATGTTAAATAACATTGACAAAGAAATAAAGTGTGTCTCACTCAAAAACGCGAAATTAAAGTGAGTCAAAATGCACAATTTTCGCAAGATCGCGAAATTAAGGTGTCGCGAAATATGCGAACCTCAAAATCGCGAAATTAACGTGTCGCGAAAATTTCGTGTAATAAGGTAGCTGACATTAACACACCAGAACATGAACAGCCAACCAGACCTGAATATTTATTTACCGCGTTGGTCTGTCGCTAAGTGTTGAGCATTTTAGACCGCTCTAAAAGAAAATGTTTGGGAGGTTGATTAGTTAAATTACTGTTGTGCAATGTGTTATTTTGCTGTAGTCTACTGGGTGAAAGAATGGACAAGGATTTCGTAAGAGAGTGAAAGTGTTGTAGATTCTTTTGGGCGGCGTGTAGTTTGAAGGATGGAAGCGATCGTGGTTTCAAGTGTCGGCTACTGAATGTAGTCTTCCGTTTCAGATATAATTTTATGTTTCTCCGTAAAAGCACAATATATAAGTTTTTTCACCAGAATAAATCTTTGTATTGAACTGAGGAAAATACCGCAAAAATTTTTGCTTTTGCTCAAAACCTCGATTTTTGACGAATTTTCAAAGTCTGCGAAAATCACAAAAATAAAAATCATGACCGAGTCGCAGAATCATTTGAAAAGGTCTGGGTCTAGCATAATATGTGACGTCATTCCAGGATATCTTTCGCTCTCGATCATCAAAGACAGTCTCGCTGCGGTCAGGATCAGAAAAATGCCTGAGAGTTAATTGTGTATATTTGGCTGTAGCAACCTTTCAAACGAAAAAGAAGGCATTGCTCTCCACCCAATACCTTTTTATGGTAAAGAAGAGGAGGAGAAACGGTTAGACTGGAAAGGTTAAACTGAAGCGAGCACATTGGGAACCCACCAAGTACTTGTCGGTGTGTTCGAAGCACTTCACAGATGAGGACTTCACTGTCCGGTTTTCTGAATTAACAAAGGAGAGTTTAACCGAAACTGTAGAAAGTAGATCAACTTGATACAACAATTTTGCCAGCACTTGATTTTGCATATCTGATTCAGAGCTTGATGTCTAAAAGAATACATACAGAATAAAACATTGTATGGCTTGGAATAAAACTATCAGCTAGGTAAGATCCTACCTAGGCAGCTAATTAGCTGGAACATTAAAACAATACACTGACTGATATTCATCGTCAATATAGTCAATATAGATCAATATAAACTATGTTTAATATTGCAAAACGACTGACAAATTCTAAAACACAATTCTGAGCATTCTGCAAACAAGAGAGACACTTTTGAACGTGAAATAAACTTCTTACCAACCTCGTTCCCAGGGTCTCTCTTCTTCCCGCTCCAGGGGGCGGGAAGAAGAGAGACCCTGGGAACGAGGTTGACTTCTTACATGGTGTAGATTACAAAGTAACAACTTAAAAGAGCCTGAAAACTTCATTCAAGATGAATATTCGAAGCGTATTTTTTTTTTTTGTGGTAAGTATTTTAATACCAGGATGTAATAAGGAGTAATAAGAACAACCAGTTTGTAATTTTTTCTTATCTGGAGTTGCGCAGAATTTCCTTGAAGATTCATAGCGGAGTAACGTGAATCTGCCGGTTTGTCATTCTGGAAGAAAATTTGTCGCCAAAATTATTATGCACGTAATATGTTCAGTACACGGGCACACGCAAAAACTAAAGACAACTTCATTTAAGCTCAATAATCCAAGCCTTAAATTGCTGTGATTTGATGAGATAAAATTCAGGCTGAACGATCAGTGTAAAATCAAAACATGACCCGGCTAAAGTTATCTCACTTGAATATTGAATAATGTAAACACGTTGAGTTTTACTAATCGCTGGAGGCATGTTAAAAATATAAACAAACCTGAAGAAGAGGAGAATTTTTCAGTCTTGCTTGAGATTTTCTACTAAAGATTTTCTATGGAGATGTGAATAATGCACTGCGTTTAATAAAGACGCCACGAGTTCAAGCTGTGTGCAGCTTTTTATTTATTTTGCCTTCACTACACAACCGAACACACTCAAACGTTGAGGCATGGGCGCGTTGGTCAGCCAGGCCCACGATACATTTTATTATTGACAAAGGACTATCGTATTACAATATTACTATAATATACTATACTATAATATTACAATAACTCTAGGTTGGCCGGCCAGGCCCACGATACATTTTGTTATTGACGAAGAACTATAATATAACGATAACTCTAACCGCACCAGAGCCGGACACGTAAACCCCAAAAAACCAACTGTTGGAAAAAATAGGGACCGTGTACCCCCGACCTATGCAGTGGTGCTACCTTTGGGGTTTTAAGGTGTTTTTAACTAAGAAACAAACGACTAAAATGCGGCTAAAACTGCCGATAACAAATCTTAAGGTATTACAATAAACAACTAAGACGAAAGTTAACTTGTTTGAACAGTACTAGAGGCGGCGAGGCTGACCGTAGAATGACACAAATCTATCAACGAACACTTTTCAAACTCACGAACCGTGAGCCCCTGCGCACTACACTAGAACCCAGTTCTCTGCTCCGTGTCGGCAAAATATTAATTTATGTTAATACCGATTATCACAAATTACATATTTTGCCTTCACTACACAACCGAACACACTCAAACGTTGAGGCATGGGCGCGTTGGTCAGCCAGGCCCATAGTAGACAGCAAAAGAAAGGGCTAGAGCTCAGAGCGACAAGGACTTGAAGACTTCAAGTCTGCTTGGTAGTGAATCCTTAACATAAATGTTTTAGCTGCTCGCCTCGACCAGCTAACCTGCTAACTGCGGGCAGTGGATATTCTCAGCTATCCGGGCCTTCTGCGTTTAAGTTATGAACAAAGCTAAACTGGACATCCCTGCTACGAATAAGACATAACTCAGAGCTTCTATGGAAACCTGAAAAAGTGAGAATAAACAAAACTAGACTTTTTAATTGCAGAAGATTGTCCCAATCAGTTTTCTTTCAGCAAGTTGCTTGAGACGAGTAACTTCGAGGGGCTCGTTCCTCCTGGTGGTAGGTTGGCTGGCAAGGCGAAGAGCGCCTTCTTTTGCAGCAATGACAGTCGGGTGTACTGAAGGGGAATCAACTCTGGCCAGCTTATGCGCCCACTTAAAAGCGTATAGTAGAAAGCACAATTGATGCAGACACTGACTTTGTGGACTCGAGCAGATGTTGCAGATGCAGGGCACGATCCAAAGGTCTGACCGGAAAATCAGGAATACGCAACACGTCTTTAGCAAAGTCTCGCCATCTATTAACGGTAGTTTTGCGATGACCCAGTGGTTTTGGAAGCAAGCACGGTGAATTTCAGATTCTGTTTTAGCTGGATAACTTGGTACGTTGTCCGGGCTTCCTGCAGACCAAAATGCGGACGAGGAGATATCTAAGAACATTATGAAACACATATAATGTAAGAGACGAACTCATAAAGAAAAATGTACGGACGAACGGGAAATAAAAAAAAAAATGAATTTAAATTGCGCTCGCAACCCTGCAGTCAAAAACAGAAAACTATCCTAACTGATTCGACAAGCATAATACCAAACTTAAACCCCGTTTAGCTCCTCTTAGAAAATAGGGATGATCCCCTATAGGGCATATCATCATGCCCCTCTTGGACGTAACATTGAGCCTGTCTAAGCCACTCTCGGGCATAACATTGAGCCCCTCTTGGGCGTAACATTAAAACCCATCTAGGGCGTAACATTGAACCCCTCTTGGGCATAACATTGAAAACCATTTAGGGAATTTCATAACGCTGAGCCCATCTAGGGCATTCGGTAAGCCCCTCCAGGGCATAACGCTGAGCCCATCTTGGGCATTCGGTAAACCCCTCCAGGGTATAACGCTGAGCCCATCTAGGGCATTCGGTAAGCCCCTCCAGGGCATAACTCTGAGCCCATCTTGGGCATTCGGTAAACCCCTCCAGGGTATAACGCTGAGCCCATCTAGGGCATTCGGTAAGCCCCTCCAGGGCATAACGCTGAGCCCATCTTGGGCATTCGGTAAACCCCTCCAGGGCATAACGCTAAGCACATCTGGGGCATTCATTAAGCCCATCTAAGGCATAACACCTCTAACAGGCAATTCAATCTAGGAAAAAAAAAATACCCTAGAAACTCGACTCTGGTTGAAATACGTTCAGTAGGAAATCTCAGCAAAATAGTCATATCTCTGTGCATTCACTTGGGACACGAAAGCTCTCACTAGATAACTCGTAGCCCGACCTAGGAGCGATACTAAAGTCAATACGAATTGCTAATGAAGGGACCGTCACGGGATTACAACCGAAAATAGAGTTTCTGGCTTGACATCTGTAAGTAAATTAGGCAAATTAAATTAGATAGAATGCCCCAATCATGAATAAAGGTGCTCCAGTGGAAAACCATCTAAACGCAGAATGGGCCAGAAATGGGCAGACTTCCAAAATGGTACACTGAGAGCTCCCTTAGCACTGCAAGATCTCGTATGGCTGAAGACTATGCACGTTAAGTAAACCCGAGGACGCAGCCGGCTGTCGTGATGGGACCAATTTTGGGCAAAGGCGTATGCACCGCTGGAACCGGGTTGGTAGAATCTGGAATTGAAAACATTTAACGTTAGCGTTGAATGAACATGCGAACCTATCACAGGTATGAGGACCCGCTAAACCGTCGAGAGCATAGAAAACCGTGCCATCAATGGTGTAATCGACATAATCAATGAACTTGAATATAACACCTGCAATAGTATTTAGATCCCTTAATAGTATCCACTGCATGTCGATGTCAACGTCGTTGAACAGACAGCTCTGAAAGATGCCTACTGCAGGCTGTTGTAAAGCCGGACCTTTAGATTATCAGTAGACCAGGTAACTGGCTTACTGGCCTCCTAGAAAGCTTTCAATGACAGGAAAAACGGCAAGCAACTCTCTGAACGTGGAACCTTGCGCTTTCTCGAAATCGGAACGGGTATTGATGAAAAATTTTGCCGTCGAAACTATAAAACTTCCACAAGATGAGGCCACTGCATCGGAATATATCACTCATAAGAGGACTTATGACGGGCTGGCCAAATAGGTATGCCGTTAAGGCTCGCTACGTTGGTTTTCCCGAAGATCAATTCAGCATTCAGCATTCTCGGGAGCAAAGTGATGTCGACGCAGTGTTGATCATAGCAAATATATTTCTAGTCATAAGCTGGGAGACGTTGCCCACGCAGTAACCGAGTGAAATAATTTTCCCCGCTAACCCTCGCAATCCTACGAACTGGGACGCGAAAAGAAGCGACCAATATGGAACACATCTATCTGTCTGTCTATATGTAGCGTAAATTTCCGACATGGCCGTACGTGTTGATGACAGTTCCGAGCCGAGAAATTACCTGAGTTGGGCCCCAAGACATTTGGCTTCATTAGGAAGAAAACCAGAGATAAGCAAATCGGCATGAACCTGAAGGCTCGCAATCTTTGCGTTGTTGTAACCGACAGCAGCGACGAGACCGTCGTCTAAGAAGGCAACAATTTACCCGGCTTCAGATCTCCATTTCTCAATTAACGGCTTAAACAATTCCGTAAACAGGTAAGGCGCTAAACTAAAACCGAAAGGTAAAACTGAAAACTTATAAAATATCTAGCGTGACCGGCGGAAAATGTCCAAGAAAAAGAAAGAAACTTTCGATGAACGAAGATCTTCAACATGATGATGACCACAAGATCAAAAGAGAACGTATAGTCTCCCGGATTCTAAATCTCTTAGGCAACAGTCAAGTCTTCGCATCTAAAATTTTCTCTTGTCGTGACGCACATCTAAAATAAAACGCGTTAAACAGATTTTTGCGTTAACACAAACAAAGAGTCCATAGTGAAAGGTGGCTCGTAAACTTCAGTAATACAATGTGGACTAATGAGCTCGTTTATGACATTCTCAATGGAACTAGAATCCTTCAAAGCTAACGCGTTATTACTGGCCGTAAAAGACGTGGGAATTTTGAGCAACGGCAATTTGCATACAAATGGAATAACATCGATAATAAACTTCGGCGTGTTAATGCTCTTCCAGAACTCAATTACTCAATATAATCTCCCTCAGACCGATACGAATTCCTGGTCAGATTTAAATTCGCATTGTACTTCGGGGTCCAAAAAAACAAAATATAGAGATGATGGGCAAGAGTCCTTCTGATAGTAATCTTCGTCCAACTCCATGTCTGAACAGCGTCAGAGGTTTTCCGCACGCAAAGCAAACACCAGTAGCAGATCTTTGCACTAAATGTTGTTGATTAAGGCGAGAGAAGAAATTAGATGATTGTTGTCTTGCGATCTGTGGAGATTTAGCCTGAATGGACGTCGGCAAGGTTTTCGTTGGTGGGAAGAACGCGCGGGTGAAACGCTTACGGCTCTGTAAAATTTTCTTTTCGTCTTCTTCGTCGTCGGCCAAATCATGATGTTTGTATTCATTGACAGTTTTCCAACCAAACGGTGACTTATCTGCAAGCAGGATGAATTTTTCACGCTCTTGCACGAGAGCCAAACCTTTGTCTAAGGCATCCTTTAATTTCTGCATATCTTTGCGTTCCAGAGCGGCCTTTGCGTCCTTCATGGTTTCTTTAATCGCTTTATTGACGTTGTACTGGTCCTCGCTGCTCTTCTTGTTGAATTGGGGAGTGAAACCGCGCTTGATTCTTTTGATTTCTGTCATCTGCTGGGCAGCCATATCCTCATTTGAACGCTTGAGAGCTAAACTGGAATCTTTAACCAGAGTCTTAAACTGACCAAGAGGGTCCTGGTTGTTCTGTGTTATTAGTCGAACCGCTGTAGCCTCATTCATATTGCCAGGGAGGAAAGCAAAAAATTGGGGTAACATTGAACTTGTTTGAACAGTACTAGAGGCGGCGAGGCTGACCGTAGAATGACACAAATCTATCAACGAACACTTTTCAAACTCACGAACCGTGAGCCCCTGCGCACTACACTAGAACCCAGTTCTCTGCTCCGTGTCGGCAAAATATTAATTTATGTTAATACCGATTATCACAAATTACATTAAGTGGTTTCAATATATAGGCAGAACTGATAAAATTGTAGTTTGTATTGTACTGCGAAAATAGCATTCAAGGTTTAATTTCATCTTACTTATTTCATCACCGATTCTTCTGAACCCGTTTTTTTAATGGAACTTCGTTCAGTACTTGTTTTAAATCGTATAATGGAAAGAAATTTTTCTTATTCGTGAAAGGATTTGAATGGGAACCATGCACGTTTGAAAATACAAGTTTGAAAAAAAAAAACATTCTTCTATTAACATACAATGCGCGAGACTGTAAAGGCTGTAAAGGTCGACCGAAAATTTCACGCATTAGGTCATCGTACGTAGGTTTGATTTACACGATTTGTGTTTTATATAACTGCATTTCAGTTAGCGATCGTGTCGGCTACTGAATGTAGTTTTACTTTTCAGACATAATTTTATGTTTCTCCGTAAAAGCACTCAAAACACAAAAGCACTCAAAACACAATATTGCAATGGGTTAAAGCCATGACTTTTGTACGATTCAAGCTGTGTACAGCTTCTTGTTCAATAATATTAAAGCAAACCAAGAACCCTTAATCAATTCAGAAATTGTTTCATGATTCCATCAAATTACTATAAACAGCAAATACCCTTTACATAAACAACCTTTCAACCAATTTATTAGCATACGCAGCAAGAATCAACGACAGCCATGATCCCTATTTACATCTGCTTCGCCACCTAATAGTTTATCTACTCTCAAATCCCTAAAGCACTTCACAGGGGGTGACAACTCTAAGAAGGCCTGTTTCGGGAAAAAAACACAATTCATCCGGGAATCTGAAGATTTTGCCGGGAATCGGGAGACTCGAAAAATTTTCGGGGAAACATGAGATAATGTTGTTAAAATTTCGGGAGTTTGAAATTTTTGCGTGAATGTCTCCGAAAAAATCGGGAAGATATTCCAAATTTTCGGGACAACTTTCAGTTCCACACAGTATTGCTCAAACAGCGTTTATTAGAGTTGTCACCCCCCGTCACTTCAAAATCCCGAAGGAGGACTCCCATATTAAAATGACGGCATTGCTCGTCGAGATTCAAGTACCTTTTAGGGTGTTTTTCGAAAATTTCCGACGAGCACCCTCCTCATTTTTATATGTGAGCTTCTAGCCAAGCGCCCGACTTAAAGGGACACTGTCACCTATTTTTAGTATCACTCTGAAAAGTCAAAAACATATTTGTTTCAATGGAAACCTACAAATAATGGTTCAGTTTTGTTAACAAATACTCTACCAGTGCACAGAAACTAGTATTCGTTATCTTTGGCTGCGGATGGCCAGGATGGAAATGGATTGCAACTTGAAAAAATTGACCAATTTTTTTCAAGTTCCTCCCAAGAATCGTGGAAAAATCGCAGAAAAACTTATTATGGTTTGTTCTTCCCTGAAGAAATCACTTGATATTATCTTCTTGGCGTTCTAAAAGCAATTTTATGTTTGAGCAAAGGTCCTTTGTCATATATTTAATGCATTTTGACCAAAACACAGCAAAATCTGCGTGACAATGCCCCTTTAAAAGACTTCAAAAAAGCTAAGGAGCAATTAAGTAATCCAGTAACGTTTCACAATCTTGTCAAAGGAACCTTCGGTGTTCAGTGAACTTTCACCTTGTACTTTTCACATTGTACCCCGCTTATACTTACAAAAGCTAATGCCCAAACTTACAAAATACAGCCTTTAAGGTTTTGCTGAAATAATTTTCCTTTAATTTTGCCTACTCTCGCTCCTACTTTGGGACGCTTGATTCGGTCCAATGGCACAAGTTTATTGTTTATTGCTTTCACTCTCGCTATAGCGGACACCGAGCAGCATCTCTGGACATTTATCACATTTGAAGTCAATTTTTTCTGCTTTTCGATGTTCATCAATCTCTCTGCCTCGATGTCCACTTCGTCTGTTGGCCATCAATTGAAATTCTTACTTCCGTTACTACTCTCAAGGGCCTCCCGTGCAGTCTCGCTGCCAATGTTGAACAAGTTGGTCTAATTCTTTCCGGCGCGTAATATGAATGACTGGAAGTAGTGTCCTATTAAAATCCTAGTCCTCGCATTTCCAATAGAAAAAGGCCTATTTAACGTCGAATTGCTCATCACAGATAAGTCTCTTTCCCAACAAAGTCGGTGACTTTGCCAAGCAAAAGAAAGGGTACAACGAGTGCCGGTTGGATCGAATTTTGTTGAAGATGGAGACAAATGATGCCAAATCAATAGTAGATTTTCAATTTCCTCTTAAAAAAAAAAACAGAAATGTAGGGGTATGTCGAGAAACCCATAATGATGCATAGTGCAAATATAACTTTATTACAATACACTGACCACATTGATTCTTATGTAGTGTGCTGGACTACTGTATACAGAAGCGTATTTTTAATAGTTCTGTTCTGTTATGTTTGAACATAAAGCTCACGTTACTGGAATGATATTTTGTTCCCACTAGTTGTTGTGTTACCATGACTACACATGACTCCTAATTTAAAGGAGCAGTGTAACGCGTATCTTGACCTTTTTGGGTCAAAACCGCGTTAGAATACCGTTACTCATTTACAATATAGAGCAGTTTGCAATTGTGTGTCGTAAACCAAAACCAAAGTAATTACTACTCTGACCAATCACAGCAGTCGTAAACAATCCAATGAACCAATCAGAGCTCGAAGCAATAACATGTCGGCGGCGCCAAGCGCGGGAAAGCGCGTGCGAGCAAGTCACGATTGATTTTGGTTTTACTTCTGATTGGTCGAGAAAGTGGCGCGAGATTTTTTTTAGCCAATCACAAAGCGTAGCAATGCAAAACCAAAGCAATTGTGTAATTACTTTTGACACTTAATTGAAAACTGCTCTAATACTAAACACCAATAGAAATAAACCAATTCTTGAAACAGGAACAAATCATGGTCTGTTTTAGCTCATTTTGGAAAAGAATCAAAGGGCTCTAAGAGGAATCCCATGAATACAAAACAACGTAAGGTTAATTTTCAGAATTTTAGTTTTTCTCGATGTTTTGTAATTAAGTTTCAAGCTTTTGATAATCCTTTAACTTCGAAAAATTTTCCATTGTTTCAGCCAGCAAGGCAGTATATAAAAACCCTTGTAATCCGCAATTAACACTTATAAGCGGGGGCGAGGAGGGGGAAGGAGTTATTTTACAGTATTAAATTCGCTAGCAGCAGGCACGCGCTTTCGGCGCTTCATGCCTTTGCGAGCTGCGGGCAGCGATTTAAGCGAACTGAAGCCAAAGATAAAGAGCATTTTGGCTTTCAGTTTTGGGCTCTATCATGTGTCTCATGTCGTTGTCTCGTTAAATGATCTAGTGGTATCAGCGTTGCTTTATACATTGATTTTATTTTTTAGGGTTAAAGGAAAGTTCTTATGTGGCCCAAAGAAGAAACTTTATGTGATAAATAAAGAAAGATGTTAAGCTTGGTAATGAAATGAGAAAGATGTAATATCCATCATGTTGCGAGCGTGGGACAAAGAAAAAACTTCGGAGTCCCCGACAATATTCGAACCTTTGGCCTAGTTCGCCACGAGTCTCTCGTAGCTCAGTGGTTAGAGCATCCGACCAGTGTACGGAATCATTCGACCGGTGTACGGAATCATTCGACCGGTGTACGGAATCATCCGACCGGTGTACGGAATCATCCCACCGGTGTACGGAATCATCCCACCGGTGTACGGAATCATCCGACCGGTGTACGGAATCATTCGACCGGTGTACGGAATCACCCGACCAGTGTACGGAATCATCCGACCGGTGTACGGAATCATCCGACCGGTGTACGGAATCATCCGACCGGTGTACGGAATCATTCGACCGGTGTACGGAATCTTCCGACCGGTGTACGGAATCATTCGACCGGTGTACGGAATCATCCGACCGGTGTACGGAATCATCCGACCGGTATACGGAATCATCCGACCGGTGTACGGAATCATCCGACCGGTGTACGGAATCATCCGACCGGTGTACGGAATCATCCGACCGGTGTACGGAATCATCCGACCGGTGTACGGAATCATCCGACCGGTGTACGGAATCATCCGACCAGTGTACGGAATCATCCGACCGGTGTACGGAATCATCCGACCGGTGTACGGAATCATTCGACCGGTGTACGGAATCGTTCGACCGGTGTACGGAATCTTCCGACCGGTGTACGGAATCATTCGACCGGTGTACGGAATCATCCGACCGGTGTACGGAATCATTCGACCGGTGTACGGAATCATCCGACCGGTGTACGGAATCATCCGACCGGTGTACGGAATCATTCGACCGGTATACGGAATCATCCGACCTGTGTACGGAATCATCCGACCAGTGTACGGAATCATCCGACCGGTGTACGGAATCATCCGACCGGTGTACGGAATCATTCGACCGGTGTACGGAATCATTCGACCGGTGTACGGAATCATCCGACCAGTGTACGGAATCATTCGACCGGTGTACGGAATCATCCGACCGGTGTACGGAATCATCCCACCGGTGTACGGAATCATCCGACCGGTGTACGGAATCATTCGACCGGTGTACGGAATCATCCGACCGGTGTACGGAATCATCCGACCGGTGTACGGAATCATCCGACCGGTCTACGGAATCATCCAACCGGTGTGCGGAAGGTCACGGATTCGACTCCTGTCGGGGACTCAGAGTTTTTTCTTTATCCCGCGCTTGTGACATGATGAACATTACATCTTTCTCAAGAAAATGTATGCTTGTCAACGGCTGTCGTTGCTGTTTTCCTGCGCTTGTGTTATAGCGCTGCTAGATTTCCACGTTACTGTATTGAAGTTAATGCGTGCTATTTTACGAATACAATTCGTTGTTATTTGCGTATAAATTTGGTCAGATTTATTGATGCCCGAGGGTGCACTACTTCTGTGCTACTTCATGTCGAACGCACTCATTAAAGCTGTGATTAAAACTGTTATTAATTAATTTTTGATTGCATATATCGTGTACTTGGTTGGCCAGTGCTTTATGGCATGGAACTTGTCAAATAAGCTGACGTGGTGACGTACTTGACGGGAATGACAACTTTCATCAAAGTAATTTTTTTTCCTTTTATAAAAGAGTAATGCAAATACAAAGAAAAGGAAATGAACTTGGCTGTGGCCGCGGGCTAACACGTATTGTGCGCTATTTTTCCACGATTTTGCCTAAGTGACGCTGATCGATGTTTTTAAGTGAGAGTTCCTTCATTTACTCTTGCGAGGAAATGCAGTGACGCAAGACAAAAATGTCCTTCCAAGAAAACAGAGCCAACCAAGTGATCTGTACAGGAATATCTCAGATTATTTTGGGGTGTTCTGTATTCACACTGTGCTTCATACTCAGTGACAAGAGAAATGACCTTGGAGAAATCTTTCAAATCGGTGTCGCATATTGGGGAGCAATACCGGTAAGAACTCATCATGTGTATGCTTTATTAATCTCTAATTTTCCACCACTGTGTTAAAAATAGCTGTACCCTTCGAATGGCCCCAACTAAACTGATCGAACGGGTTTGTTTCAACATCTGGATTTCTTGAACTCAAAGACCTTTTTCTCTGATATACATGTTACGTATATTTATACAACAAAAACGCTTTGTTGTTGTTGTGACTATGGCTGGACTACATTGAATGATATTTACCTTTTAAAATGTCTGCCCACTTCCTACACGTCTAATTTCTCGGTTCTGGTTGCATTTTCTCTTTGTACTAAGATCACTAAGAAGCCTGCGTGGCTATTGACCTGAGGAGCTTAAACGATTTCACCGAAAACCACTTTCCCGCTGTAAATTATATATCTTTCTCTTTCAAGAGTGTCTGGATTCAGTTCTGGATTCATTAATGTTACCTTTTTTGTTTTTTTGTTTTTTTGTTTAATGAAAATTCGAGGTTCACGTAAGAATTCTGTGCTATTTTTATTCTTATAAACGGTCACAATGCAGACTTTTGTTTTTCATCCACAAGTTTTTCTTTAGCCGAATATTGAGATATTGAGACTCATTAAATACACGTCAATTTCCTACGCGACAATTTTAATGTCAACGCGTTTCAAGTCAAAGTCTAGTCTGGGCTACATTTGTTATCAATTTAATATCAATTCAGTTGAGCCTCTTTTAGTACCCAGTGGCTTCTTCGTTTCCTGCAAGAAGCGGACTAGCTTATTCTTTAGAATTAATAAATGAATTTTTCTATCAATTTGACTTTTAAACTTTCGGTTATATTTTTAATAAAAGCTAGTCTGTATTAGCCAACGCCATAAATGAAGCTTTTAGTATATGGTTTGAATTTTGTCCTTTTTTAACCCACGAGAGCCCAAAAGTTTCATATACTTGTTTTTCTTATTAATTTGTTGTCGGATTTCATTTCATTTTCTTTGTACAAGCTCGTTATTTTATACCTTAACGAAGAAAAGGCTTAACTCTGCAGGTGTGTTGCAAAAAATGTTTTGCATATTAACTTTGAAACATCTATTGAAATCGCGCGACGTGAAACTGAAGCATAGACGAAAGCAAACACTACACTGCCTGAACAAACACATTTGTGTCCGTAACCATTGATAATGGTTTTTTCTGAATAAATTACGGCTGATTGATAGAATTGGTTTCATTCGTTCCTGGCGATATCTGATGGCTTGTGTTTTTCGCGGCAAAGCTTTTTCGATTGGGGAATTAATCACTGAAAATTGTAGTTTTTTCATTATTCTTTTCATTTATTCATTAATTCCACATTTGAGGTGACTGATGTAATAAAAAATTTAAAACACGCTAGCTGAATGCGAGCCAACGAAAATTTTAATTATTGTTTCAGACGGGCGTCGTGCTATGCTGTGCGCCCAAATCAAGTTAATTGTGTGCTCTGCCGTGCTGTGCTTGAAACATCCTCAATACATGTCCAACCGAGTGTTAGTCCTAGCAAGAGGTTTCAATCTGTATCATTTGTGCGGTGTGACTTGACATTTTTTGTACTCTTCGCATTCCCATTGCCACGAATTACCACCTTATCACCTACGATCTGCTTCCGTGCGTCTTCGTAGCTCAAACGGCAGAGCGGCGGAAGATCTAATCCGAAGGTGGTGGGTTCTAATCCCACGGAAGTTAATAGATTTCTGCTTTGCCTTGTGTGGTCCTCATTTCCTTACCCAACTGCTAACACTCAGTAGGAAATTTATGAATGGATTGTTCTCAGCACTAAAAATTTACCACACAGTTTAATAATTCTCTGATTTCCTGTTTGTATCATGATCACTTGTGCTTCGTGGCTCAACATTTATTGTAATTCAGGAGGATTGAATGGGTTTTTAAATTAGAGACTGTTCATATTTTGTTTAGAACTTGGCCTAGCCTGCGTATCATGCGACGGATTTGTTATGGGGTACAATTTTGAGGACGCGCGCGCGTGTTTGCCCTTCGGAAACTTGCTACGCAGGCTGGAGGGAAGATGGTAGAAAATTAAGTGGCCAGAGTCAGGCCAAATAAAAATGGAGGGGACATACAAAAGTAAAAGATTCCGGGGGGAATCGTAGCCTGTAACTACAGCCGCCCCTAGCGGTCTATTGCCTAGCTACTGCAAGTGGTGATAATGTTGTATTAAGCCTTGCATGAGCGCGCGAGAAAAGGAAGTAAACTAAACACATAAAGGGCTGGTAACCGTTGCTTTAACTTTGGTTGGATTTAACTCGCTTGGATGGTCAGTGACTCCTACTTTTTTAAGTACATAATTTTCTTTTCTAATTCTCGACAGATCGTGAAAAAATATATATATATATAAAATAAATCAATGTAGGAAGTAAAATTCCCATTTTACTGCCCACGCAACATCGAATCCCACTAACTCGCGGCTGTTAGGGTTTGCAAAGCTGTCATTTAAAAATTAGGTTTACTTTTTGGGACGCATCACCAGTTGATTTAATTTGCTTAATAGACCCACTCGTATAGAATTTGGCTTACAAATTTCCATTCTAGAGGTTCATTTGCAATAATTTTAAAGTCCAAAAATGCAGGTAGAGGGGGCCACGCTACTTCATGACGTACATCACAAAGTGTCCTGACCTTTAAAAGTTCACAAAAACACGCGAAATTCTGTAACATATGAAGTAATATGAAAACGACGAACAACTCTTTCAAATATGAAGTACTCGTTGAACAATACTTGCCTGCATTTCTCGACATTTACCGTGGATTTTTATATACTAGGGATGACCTGTTAAATAAGGCTCGTTAAAGTCTATCACAATAAATAAATGGCTAAAAAGTGGTGCGATGACCATGTTCTGCATTAAGATTAGTCTCATCTTGATGAGGTACTTGTCTGGGCTAGATCATGTGAAATAAACTTTTCAGTGCTGAGTCATCCATTCAACACTGGGATAAACATTAGCCTGAGTCTCAACAACAACACTTAGCTTTGTTTGCATGACTGTAGATTTTACATTATTGCAAAAGCTTACAACTAACTAACAAAAGGAAAGAAAACAAAAATGAATAATTAAATTACATTGGTGACAATTTTGTCTCGAGAATCAAAACAAGATGAAATAAATTTAATTAATTGCATGTTTATAAAGTAAATGGAAGAATTCATTAATTCTATGATCAATTCAGTTACAGGTAAATGGCTAATATTTGGTATAAAAGTCTGTATTTTATTGTAAAAATTATCTCTTATTGTTGCGTATTTTGAGCAATAGAAAAGAAAATGGATTAAGTCTAGTTAACTAGAGGAAGAGGGTGTGATGGCAGATTATCGTAATGTAATAAAGTGTACTGTATGTTTCGGTTTGAATCATTCTTAAACTATGCATTGTAATCGATTTCTTTCCTCTGTTTTCCTGGATAGTGAAAACTCCTTTTCAACTCGTTTTCTTTTTTCTATTCCAGATCATCATTAGTGGAGTGCTCGGAATAACAGGAGGATTCACCGGCAAATTTACAGTGGTAAGAGAACTTTACTGTAGACATTTAGTGTGCAGGACTCACGACCTGAAGGTTTGTGGTTGAAGCTCTGCCTAGCCTGTTGTCCTTTGACTTTTTCTCTTCTTATGAGGGCTGACCTCATGTGTTTCACATGTGGCAGACACTTTCGTACCCGTATTGGTCTCTTCAGCCACCTTCGGACTCACAGAACGTAATCAGCGGCGTCGAGGGAGAGGTCTTGGTCATCATCATTGTTGATGGACGAACACTTATGTGTATGAATTGGTAAAATCGAACAAATTTGCTGGGGTGACTGTGCAATGGCAAGTATCCCCTCCTGGGGGAGTATAATTCTACCGGCTAACTCTGCTACAGAACACCTTCAGTCATGTGAGCTTTCTGTGGCTCGAGTACGACTCTGACTATCTATCCATAGCCTCTAAAACAATTCGGATGCTGTGGTGGATCAGCGTTTTCGCTTCAGGTGTTCTTTAGGATTGTTTAAGGATTGTAGAATGGCACATTGGACGTTTCAAGTCCTCCTCGTCCTCGGCTTCTGTCGGCTCGAATTACCCGCTATATTTCAACAAAGTGCTCGTTTATCTCGTACCCAGATCTCACTCGTGCTTGTTTTGTTCTGAGACCGTCGAAGATCTGAGAACGAGATTAGGTGCTCGTAGTTTCCCACTGTACTCGTTTGCTCGCAAGAACGCTGTTCTCGCATGCTCTTCTTGTTTACTGATATGTTACTAAGCATTATATATAATTTGTATATAAATTTCATATTATTCCCTGCAAAATAACGTTTATTTTCTTGTTACCAGATATGTCTGTTCCTTGCGGCTTCCGTCATTTCGTGCATCCTTGGAGGAATCCTCGCAGCGTGTGTGGGATTGGCGTTGACCGCGCGAAGATCCGTGGGTGAATGTGAATACGGTGAGAACCAGTTGACGTAAACAATCCTAATATGGTTTAAGAGGTAATGCTGTCATGGTGGTTTCGCTGGTCTTTGGGCAGAACTATTTAAAGTATTCGACTATTCGTGCATAAATTAACGCGTACAGGCTTAAGCATGACCTATCTTAGCATGTACCCATGTGAAAATTGTAAGGGCTTGATGGACCAATCAGAGTGCGCAATTACTCTACTGTTATGTTATAAATTATACTCCGTTGCAGGCTAAATTGTGTTCCACTTCTGTATTGCTACATGCAATATCTTTGGCGCAATAATTTTGGTGATTGATACAGGTACAGTTTACTGACTATGAGCAGGCATTCTGTTCTCTCGACTACAGTCGGACAAGAAACGTAACATGCCCTGGTAACACGCGAGCTGCGCGCGTTGAAACTCGCGAGACTCATCCAACTTTCGCGTGCGTAAATCTAGCGAATTAACTGTTCACTTTACCATTGTAGACTGTTACATACAAAGATTGATCCAGTCACTAATTTTCGTAATACGTTTTTTTCCTTTATATTTAGTACACTGTCCGTTCGATACAGAATCAATTCTGATGATCGCATTGATAAGTATCTTGATTCTTCAGGCTGCTATTGCGTTGTCTGGTTTAATAGAGTCTTCTCAGCTACTCTGCTGCGCTGTTTCGGTAAGTTTATTAATAACTATCTAATCTCTGCACTGATTTGATCTTGGTACTAATAATCCGTTGTATGTCTGTGTGGTGTGGGTAGGGGATTTATGATACGTTCCCAATGTTAGTCTTTATGTAGCCTGCGAGAGCCGTTGAAACAAAAGCGTCTGATCTCGCAGGCTATTTTTTCAGAGATTCTAGTGATCATATCGTTTGCGATTGTCGACGACAATTGGAATAGGAATTGAACCATGATCACCGTCATTTGGGTGCTTTGGCAACCGACGGCAACGGCAGCGAGAACACGATGAGATGAGAACGAGGTTTAATGAGCAAAAACTACGCCTTTGCATGTGCGTTTTATATTTCGATACATTTGTTTGTCCTTACCGTACCTGCAAAACAACAACGTCAAATTATAGGTTAGAGACCAACTTTAGGTGTCCGTCTTACAGAGCGTTCAGTTAAAGTTTAACAAATAGATTCCATTTGGCCGTGTGTTTGTTCAGTTATAGATCACAGATGACGTCAAAATGTGGTAAGAACAAAAAAGTGGCATACGAGCCGCAGGCGAACAAGTTATGGTTATGGCAATGTTCTCATCCAGGGTAAAATACGCTTGCCTTCCAGTTACAAACATTTTCTTCCTCTCCTTTCTTAAGCCTGCAGAGCATCGTCCCTACCTCTTATGAAGCTAAGTCGGCTGCTGCAATAAAGTCTCCATTAATTAGAGCAGTTTTCATTTGAGTGTCGTAAAACCAAAACCAAAGTAATTACTCTGACCAATCACAGCAGTCGTAAACAATCCAATGAACCAATCAGAGCTCGAAGCAATTACATGTCGCCGGCGCCAAGCGCGGAAAAACGCGTGCGAGCAAGTCACGATTGGTTTATGTTTTACTTCTGATTGGTCGAGAAAGTGGCGCGAGATTTTTTAGCCAATCACAAAGCGTAGCAATGCAAGACCAAAGCAATTGTGTAATTACTTTCGACACTGCTCTTATATAAGTAATCTCCTTCATTTCAGGGAGAAGATCACATATCCATTGTGTCCTTGGGAAATTTGGCACATGTTCAAAGTAAGTCAAGGCTGAGGTCTGAGCGAATTAACCATAAACAACAACTAAAGAACGATGGCTTCTATACTACGAACTGCAATACTCCGTTTGATAAAGCACCAAAACGAACATATGGTCTCACGAATGGGAAACAGAGCTATCGGGTCTGCGAAATGGGGACAATAGTCTGAAAAATATAATACAACCCAGCCTTCACTTCCAAAGCGCCGTTGCATCCAAGTTTGAAAACAGTCAAGAAAAAAATCCGAATTTTATATGGTGCAAATATCATGGAAAAGCAAACAACTCCACAGAAACTTACTTCTCAGTATACCATTCATTTGAGCGCTACAACTTTGTCATTGTTAATTGTCCTTGTTAAAAGGCTGTTTGTACGTATCAGTTTTGTTTGTTTTCTAAGCGGTCAAACTTTAGTTAGTGCAAATAACAATCGAGTGTCCGTAATAGAAAGAGTCTGTAGCAGCGGAGGTTGTCCCGGGTAATAACTGCACTTTGCATTTTCAATGGCAACTCTCTGCTAACTTGTAATGATTAACAACGGCCCTGCTTTGAATTACACGGAGCACTTGTGACTTCGAAAACAGCGTAATTTGGACATAACAAATCAAGCTATAGTTTACACTAGTTTGGAGTAAAGGTGTCATCCTGTATAAATATTAAAGGTTATTATTATTTAACAATTATTGGATGAGGTTGAGCATGATAGCGATAATTATCAAGGCCAAAGTTTGTGTTATCTGCCTAAGCCGAAGGCTGAGGCGGATAACACAAACTGAGGCCTTGATAATTATCGCTATCATGCGAAAACCGAATCCAATGATTGTTTTATTATGCATATTCGTGAGCTGCACTTGTAAAGACAAGAGCGCGCACAAAAAAGTGATCAATGCACAGCAGTCAACTTGTAAGTAAACAACTTACGTCACTTCTGCACGCATAAAACTATTGTCTGTAGGTATGACGTAACAGAAACAGCAAGCAATAATTAGCTGCGTGCTTATAGCCAATCAAAATCGAGCTAGTGACACCAATGTATAATAAATTATATTATTAGTATTATTATAGCACTGACAGTTATACCTATATACTACTTATATAACAAACGAGAAACGGTTTATATAGAATGCGTAGGACGCCATACGATTTGTTTACGCAAAGCAAACAATAAAGGTATCATTAGACAACTTGAGCCTATAATTGCAGTTTAACAACCAAATATAATATAAAGACCTAAGTAACGAAGATAAGTCCATATTTTATAAATACGTTTTATTTTATTTTATTTTGTTTTTTACCATTTTAGCGCATAGGCAAAATCAATTTTAACCGTTCCGTCACTAAGATATTTTAAATTGTAGATAATTTCTATTCTGTTGTAAAGACATATATTCAGCCATACATAGGTTAGAAATGTAGTTTAATACACATAAACCCTCCTGAAAATTAAAGTATCTTACTTGATGTTGTCATCTGAGCATGTTGTTTGATCGCCGATCCACCTTCATGGCGCGTGCGCGGCCGGGATCATGTTCAACTTCATGTGAGTGACAGCGCTGAATAACGCTGAACGGTCAGCGGAGCGAAACACGGTCGGCCGTGCGGGAATCGGCGCCGACTGTGGCATAAAAAGTTCCGTACCATAACAAAGTCTGTGTGCTTTCGGACAACAACTACAATATAGGATCTTATTTCAGTTGGAAGAAATTTTATTTTCATCGGTAAAAGGGTGAAATTAAACGAGATTTTACGAACTGATTATGACTCATTCACAAATTTTCCACTATGAGGACAATCTCGTCTCCAGAGCCCGCGCGTTTCAGGTCTATGAGGAAAGCAGCAATGTAACGAACATGCGCAGTGCATTATTTAGTGCTGTCCATGCCGTTTAACACTCGTTAACCTCTCTCAAACGGACCTTTCCTTTTCACTTTAAGTTACATGAAGTAAAACCTATTTCACACTTAGAGTAAAATTAGAAAAAAAGATCAGTAAATTGTATGCCTCGAACCCGAGTCGTTTGCTTCATAACTAATATCCTTATCCATTATACCAACGTGGATTAGCTTCCGGGAGATGTAATTTTTAACATATTTATAGAGTTACCCGTAACAATAAATGAAAGCTAACCGTTTTCAAATCAGTGCTTAACCCTAAACACTGTAAATCAATGCTAAACCCCAAAACGCTACTCTTTGCTTAGCCGGATCTCTGTTCTCTCAGTTCTCTGCCCAATAAAATGGGGTTCTGTTCTCGTGTACGTCAGTACTACGGTATAACGATAAAAAAATACTACGTTGTGTAAAACCTCATAAGGTGTCCAAGGTCCGTTTGAGAGATGTTAACGAGTGTTAACCGTCCATGCCATTCTCGTCCCCAGAGCCCTCGTTTTGTTTGGTCAACGAGAAAAACGAAGTCTCTGGAACCAAAGCCTTCCGGATGTCGTGAAATCCACGACATCCGTTAGCGCATGCCTAGTGCATTAATGGTCTGTTGCGCTTGCTCAGTACCAGAAACGGGAAATAAATAAAACCCAGCCTCGTACCCAGCATTCTCGTCCATAAAGCCCTCGTTTCGTTTGGTCACGAGACGCAATTTAAGAAAAAACGTGGAGCTCTGGGGACGAGAATGCGTCCATGCGAGTCAGTCTCGTTTTTAGGGTCCGCATTACCCCTGTCCAGCCGGACGAATACCGCTGGACTAGGGTAACGCGGACTTTGGTAACGAGAGTGCGCACCAGTTCTACTGTTCTGTGGTGAAGAATCAGCCGAAAGTGTCCTCTTAACCGTCTACAGGGGTCACCGCTAACATGCAGTACGACCTTTTCCTATTCGATTCAAACTATTCGATCATTCTAGCTAGAGTGCAAACTTGCATCAAAGCCAGTGCACATATAACACGTTATTTTTATAACAGCACGAACTTTATGTTCTCTCAGCTGATAACAAAACTGGTTGTAGTAGGTTAAACTATTTTATTCAAGTGTCATGTTGCAAGAAAAAGGAATGGGTTCCAATTCTATTATTTTTGTTATCGTCTTATTTTCCAATTAAAATTAATAAATAATGAAAGTTAAATTATAAAAAAGCTGCAGCCTATCTATTAAAAAATGTTTCAATATTGAAAATCAAGACTATTTACTAATACAACATTACCAAATAAAATGCCACAAAGAACATAAAACAGTCATAGCAAATGTAAATTGACCTCCTTCAAATATTATCTTTAACTCATAATTATGAACACAGCTATTTCAGTTTTTAGGCAAATGAGTCATCTGTTGTAGCTGATAAAACCACATCTTTCCGCCCTCCTGATGTCACTTGACTCTGTCCTAACGAGTAGTTCATCGCCGCAGTGATTGGATACAAGTTTCGTTGTTGATGTATTTGCCCCTCATTCAATCCAGTGCGATTATGATGGACGTTGCCGCTTGGTGGGTTGTTGCTAATCACGAGGTTTCCCGGTGACTGTCTAGGGATTTGATTTCTAAGCGGGTGATTTCTAGGCAAGTAAGGGTAGTGGTGAGTTTGGTTTTTAGGCACATTGTTTCTAGACGCCTGGTTGCTTAGCGGTTGGTTGCTAAGCAACTGTTTTTTGGGCGACTGGTTTATACGTGGATTGTTCCAAAGTACCTCGTTGCTAGGCGTCTGGTTGCTAGTTGTCTGGTTGCTAGACGGGTGGCTACTAGGGGCGTAGTTTCTAGGCACCTGGTTGTTAGGCGCCTGATTTGCTCGTAAATGAATCCTAGGATTCTGGTTGCTAGGCACCTGGTTGCTATGTATCTGGTTTTTAGACGTCTGATTGCTACGCGGGTGGTTGCTTGGGATTGGTTTTTTAGGCGCCTGGTTTCTTGGTGCCTGGTTACTATGCGGGTGGTTGCTAGGCGTCAAAATTGTACGTGGGTGGTTCCTTGGTTGATGGTTACTAGGCGCCTGATTTGTACGCGGGTGGCTCCTAGGTACCTGGTTGCTCGGCGCCTGGTTGCTCGGCGCCTGGTTGCTCGGCGTTTGGTTGCCAGGCGGGTGGTTGCTTGGCGGGTGGTTGCTAGGTGATTGGTTATTGGGCGCATTGCTTCCAACAGGGTTATTGCCAGGCACGTTGCTCTTGGCTGCGTTATTATTAGGTGTCTGGTTGCTAGATACTTGTTTCCTAAGCGCCTGGTTAGTGGGTACTTGGTTTCTAGACGAGTGGCCATCACTCACAGGATTTCTAGGTGCATGATTGCTAGTTTCTTGTTTGCTGGAGGGGTGGTTCCTAGGCCGGTGGTTATCATTTTCTTGGCCGTTAGAAGCATGGCCAGTACCTTCTCTGTGACCAGGTAGAAGTATTGAGTTGCCATCGTTGTTACTGTTATGTCGTCGGTGTTTGCGTGTGTATTTAGATTCAACAGATTCTGCCTGTAGTTCTCGAGATGCGCGATGTTCGTCCGTTCTGCTTGATGTCAATTCTGGATTTTGATGCCGATCTAAGGTTGAGCTATATACGTCCTATAATCAAATTAACTGAGAATCAAACAAGTAATCAACGTAAAACTCAGTGTATGGTATTTATTTGAAATAGGACCGCGGCGCTTATTAAATATGTCGATTTTTCTAATGACTGAATAGTTTTCAAAAACTGTAATAACGGCAAAACCACAAGGACAAACCAATGAAGAGTGTCGGATCTTTCGTAGACCTGGATCAGTAAAAATCTTGAAATAGTATAGGTAAAAACGCCAAAATGATCTTAACCGGCAAGGGGAAAAGATTGAGACAGAAGTGAAATAAAAAACAAACGGTTGAATATATTATTTACCCTAAATATTAATAGTTTTCCTTGTGTAGCCAGCAAACTCAAAGTTTAATGGCAGTCCTGGTCAGCCTTTTATTTCTATGTTGATCTGCAGATAGTGTCTTACCTCCTCTTCGTTTACGTTATATCGTGACGTCATACGCCTAATGACAGCATAAGACAGAATTCCCAAAGGAATCAGTGTGAACGCCGTCACTGCCAACACTGTCATACCAACAGTTACAGCGTATCTATGACAGTAATCTGAAGAAAAAAAAACACACTTAAAAGAAACTACAGTGTCTTGGAATATATCTAGCTGACAAGGCCGTCCTCCTAGGGGAGAGAAGGGGGACTTCCATGTAAAATATACAAGTGTGGGCTCACTTGGAGGTGCTATTTCAAACTTTTATTGATTGTGTAATCTATGGCCGTGTTGACCACGTCCCCAACAAAATTGTATTTCGTCGGAAAAGCGTGGGAAAACGCTGGGTTTTCTGGGAAGGACATGAGCCGCGATAAAACAAGGAGCGGCCCCAGCCTGGGATGAGACAATAAACTTCTATACAAGCTTACGGCGTATACGTACATGATCCTTTAAATTGGGACTGGCATTTGGCTTTGTAGATCTCCCTAGAAATGGCTTCTTTTCCAAGGAATATGAAGGTGAGATGCAGACTAAGCACTCCTGCTATTAAACAGAACACCAGGTGAACAGAAATCTGTTGAAAGGCAACAGATATAAATGCATCAAAATGAATGACCACTTTATGTAATATATCAAACACGAGGAAGAATGTTTCATCAAGATATCCAAACACTAGAAGTGGGTTTAAAAACGAAGCGCAGACGAGCGTTTTTGTAACCCACTTCGAGGTGTTTGGATACATGATAAAACACTCTTTCGAGTGTTTGATATATAGCTTCTCGAACTGATCATAAAGAAAGAGTGAGAGTGTTCACTGTACCTAAAAAAGAGTTACCTACTGTAAAGATAAAAAATAGAAAACTACCCTAGTACAAACGCATGTTAACTTAGAATGGCTTAAACCATTTTTGTGAAGATTAGCTCGTACAGGCGAAGGTTTACACGCACTTTCGAGTTTTTATTGGTGTTTGTTTCAGTTCCTTTGAAGCCATCTCGTTGATATACTTCAAAGTGGCTCAAACAATTAACAATTTAACAGTTATTTAGAATATTTTTCAAAATATAGTACTTCGAACACTTTAGGGTTGTCGTTACTTTCGCTGTAAAAGTAACATTGAGATTGGATTGCTTGCATGTGAATGTACCTATGCACAAAACATGGTGGAGAGAAACAATGTGGACTGAGTATCTCCGGCAGCAGGAACAATCATGCAGGCTACAAATAACGCTCTTAAATTTAAAACAAATGTATTGAGGAAAATCAACCAGACGTTTTATGTATTTCTTTAAAAAATCGTGTTTGCAACCGGTGAACCAGTACACGCGTTTGAACGCCCGCTGAAACATGTTAAACGATTTCAACATTCGTTTAACCCTCTAACCCTAAGATTAGCACATGCCATTTTTAGTAGCTGTTCATTTATCCTTGAGACACATTTTGGTAAAGCTTGGCGACAACCGTTTGCTATGGTAACGAGATATGACGTCATAAGTGACATGTGATCAACCCATTTTTGAAGAAAAAAGCGTGGTTTTCACCTTTTTTCAGCGAAAAAACATTTAAAATCATCCAAAATGGCCGCCAAGGTGGCCGCCATCTTGTCATACGTGAAAAAGGAAAAAAATTCCACCGTTCCTTTTAATATCCTTTGACACTCACTCACAGGGGCGTAGCCAGGAATTTTTCAGAGGTACGCACGATCACTGTTTTCAAATACTCCCGCTAACTTTTTCCTATTTTTTAGGTACGCACGTGCGTTCGTGCGTACAGGTAGCTACGCCCCTGACTCATAAGTGGCACAGCTGCAGTGCCTTGTTAGTTGATTTGGTCAATTAGAACAACATTAAGGAACAATTTTGCAAGAAGCAGTTTTCAATTGAGTTTCTAAGCAATTCGTGATTGCGTTGACTTCGCTTTGTGATTTGTGGTCGCGCCAATTTCTCAACCAATCAAAGCTAAAACAAAAACAATCCGTGACTTGCTGGCACCCGTTTTCCCGTGCTTGACGCTGGCGTCGGCCGCCGAAGTTCTGATTGGTTCGTTGGATCGTCTTCCTTTTCTTGTGCCGGTCAGACTGATCATTGTGGTTTTAGTTTCACTACACTCAATCGAAAACCGCTTTATTCCATTAAACTTAGTTAATGATATCAAATTAAAATTGATCTCATACCAGACAGCTTTTTCGCGTTCGTCCGCCTATCATGCCCGCTATTCCTGCAATTAATATCTGAAAAAGTGAATTGACTTCGATAAATTAAAAAAAAAACGAAAAAAACAGAGAGGGGTTTGGTCTGATTTGGTATACACAAGCACCAATTCAACAAATTCCTTAACATCACGAAATATATCGGCCTGCAGTCACCAATATTTTCCATAAATTGAGGTACTTGTTTAACCTAATATTTTCTGATTCACGCGTGCTCAGTTGCATTATCTTGGTAAAAAAATAGTCGTTATTTGATCTATAGCTAACGCATAGAAAACAAAACCTTTATTCTCATTTGAGGATAACAAAATTATTTTTGTATGTATCATAAACTGATATTAATACATCCAGGTAAATGCAATTAACATGTTTCTTTACAGTTGCGTTTATGTTTTTTATATACGCGGGAATGTTGTTCTTATAATAAATTGCTGTTCTCTGAAAGGACGTGAACTAAAACTGAAACACACCAAAAAAAGCCGGAATGTTTTTCAGTGGAATTAATTCACTGTTGAACTAACACTGACTATTTTAGCTTCAAAAACGAACGAAATTTGCAAGCAGCGGTTCAACTGTTCAACATTTCAACTGTTCAACAGCGGTTCAACATTTTGAAGCAGAAAAATGCAAGACGCAATATAAGTATTACTTCGGTTTATAGAATTAATAATCCTTGCAGTATACACTTCAGTTCTAATCGCATGTACTATACAAAATCGCTTTGTCGTTTTAGTCTATAAAGTATCTTAACAAAGCCAATTATGACGTTTTTTGTGTGGTTCTTACCGGTACTCCAGCCATAATGGGCGGTAGAATCGGGCTTTTCTCGTATTCTGACAGCTTCATTGCGACACCAAAACAAGAGAGACCCAAAACAAAAGCGAAGACTCCTGATGTCATAGGAATGCGCCATATGTTGTCTTCGCTGATTTGACAAGCGAGCTTGAGTCTCTTGCACATTTTTTCTTCCTCGTGCAATGCCCTGCTTAAGATGTTCCGCTGTTGTCCGTTTTCACATGATTTCACAATTCGCCGCTCTAGAGCAAAAATAAAACTAGAACGACGCAATTGGAAACTTCCGACTGCTCATATTAGCATAAACACAGCGATAAGTTACATTCAAAAGGCGAATATCAATCACACGTATCGCTGATGTCGTATTGAGGTCAATAAATACTGATAAATTAATAAGCAATTATTGGACGAGGCCGTGCTTAATATCGTCGGTGATATGTCGGTGTCTGACGAAAATAGAGAAAAACCGGACTTGTGAGTGGATCAAAAACCTGCAGGCTGAAATTTAGCTGCTAAGCCCTTAATCCAAAGCCTTGCAATTCGAAGTTACTTCTTGCTTGCAAACTTAAGTTAAGGGGATAAGCAAAATCTGATTTGATCGGCGTAACATGTGGTCATGACGTTTCAATGGCTAAGATATAAAAAAACCTACAAAGTGGAAATGAATAGTGGTATATATTTGTCGATACGCGAAGCGCCGAAGTAAATATCAATAGTGATAAATATCTCCCGCTTTACAAATCCACTTTGGTGAACAATTGCTTAAGTATATACCAAACAAGTGAACTGCCAGCCGAAAAGGAAAAAATGTTTAATTTCCAAAAAATAGCCAATCGAACGCAAGAATAACACTTTTCACTGGTAATGGTATATACTAAATAAGAACATTTTATTATTATCATTATTATTATTTTTCGGCTGAATTTGAGGGTTTTTACTGTATTTTTTTCGTGACAACGATTTCATCAATACTTGTCTACAAGTGAGCTTTGTTGTTGTTTGTTGGTTTTGTTTGAGACGTTGAAAAAAATGACAAAGACGCATCCAAACCAGTCGCGCGTCATTTCAATCTCACTAACCATTCTAAACAACACATGACAATCTGCGGCGTTTCCCTACACCAGGGCAACACAGAAAGCCGTAAAAACTTAGAACAAAAAATCATCTCTCAAACCCCATGGAATCAACGAACGCTTGTCATTCAACTAATTTACATTTGTTTTTCACGTAACCAAATTTCCACCAATAGCGGAGCTCCACCTACTACATAAAACCACACACTACCCACAATCCCTTGATTCACTCCGACGAAGGGCTAGCGCTCGAAACGTCAGCTTTCTCGAATCTTTTTGCGGTGGCTAATTTACCTTATCGACTCAGTCGATAAAACCAAGTTCTTGTGCTTCACCCCCACCGACGCAGCACCACAGTTTCTGTAGAAACTAACCCCATTCATTTGTTGTTGTTTGTTGTTGTGGTTTTACTAATGACCGTCCTTGTTGGCGTACACGCGCCACCAGGCAGGATTCTTGGCCCGGTCTTGTTTACTTGATAGAGGAGCTCTCGCGGAGCTCCATAGTCATAGAACCATGCCCGTCATTTTTCATGGTTATGGCTAGCGAAATGTCTCACGGGCGCGAAGTAGCGCAGGGTTAAATAGCGGGCGCGACGTCGCGCAGGGCTAGATCGAGGGCGCTTACGACGTTGCCCAACATGCGCGTACGACGTCGCGCAAGTGTTTCATAACCGTAGTTTCGTCTTATCAGATCTTATCGGAGTAATAACCGTACACATTTAAAATATTCAAAATGGAAAGAGAAAGCTTTAAAGAATACTCAGAAGCCGCTATAGTGGAAAAAAAAAGAGCTTTAAGATGGCTCCCAACAGTTTCCAGCACTTTTCAAGACTTAGAATTTGATGGGTCATTATAGCCACTTTTTATCAGTTGATGCTACAATCATGATATCAAACGAATGCCCAATGATTGGTGAACACGTTGTACATGTTATCATTTTTGTGACACAATATTTTACTATAGCAACAGTATAACGTGCTGAAAACACCCATAATTTTAGCTTTAAGTGTTAATAACTCAACAATGACTCGGTGAACCCCATTTTTAACCCGTGAATATACGCGCATGCGTAATGAACGGGTTATCGGTAACGGCGACAGATATGCAAATGAGTCACTCACTCGCTCACTCCTTCCATCAGCTGTAAACTTAGTGACGTAATGCTTTGTTACGAATGCGTTTTCTAATAAGAACAGCGTGAATCCAGCGATAACAATAACTAAATTGGTGTAAACGAATGTAAACAACAATAAGCTTAAAGATGTTTCGCATTTGGAGTTTTTAATGCAACGTTAAAATCGATCTAAAAGGAATTTTCAACTGAAGCACGCTTCTTGATGGTTATCTACTTTCAAGTAATAACATTTATCCCGTATCAAGTCAGTGGTCACGGTGGTCGAATGGTGTAAATCGCGGACTTACAGCCGAAAGGCCCAGGTTCGAGTCTCGCTCCGGCCATTCTTTTTTTTTCTTTTTTTTTTTCTTTCTTCTTCGCACTGAACATTATGAAAGTGATGTCCGGTATTTTTATTTTTTGCGTTTGTCAAAAATCCTTACGTTCAATTAAAAAAAAAATATTGAACCGTGACAGAGTGAAAACATAAGCTTACCGCAATATTGCGTTACGCTAGCATTTCAAATTCACGGGTTGGCTCTAAGGAGCCTTTGATTTATTGTGGTATTTTGATCAGTAGGATAAGATGCAACTTTTGGCAAAGTTTAACAAAATTCTGTAGGTGGGGTTCAGAGCTACCTTGAATTTTCGCGAGATCCCAGTAGGTCCATAACCCATAACATTTACTATCTTGTAGAGCACAACACAGGTTATCCATAAGATGTAAAATATTTTACAAAATAATGTATCACCGCTAAAACCCAAGGAGGGGGTTGCAACAACCCAAACCTCAACCCAGTTGGTTGGGGTATACGTTTGCGTATAGAAAAGAAGACTAGAAATTGTCAAGACCAGACGAGAGATTCAAAGAAGCCCGCGCAAAATAATAAACTTTGTGTTTCAAGTGACCCATTCTTTTATTATTTTCAGTGGGGAAAAAGTTTATTGTCTTTTTACCGCCTTTTTCTCTTTCAGTTAAAGTTGTTATAAAGTCTGCGTTAGAAAACGCACAGTCGAGCTCTCCTTTTCTGATACCCGTTCAATACGACACCTTATTTCTAATAAATTTTGAGCCACTTACTGCATGGTGATACAAACAAGGTATCAGAGAATTAACTCTGTGTGTAAGTTATAGTGCTAAGGTCAACCCATAAATTTCCCTGTACTGAGTGTTAGCCCTAGTAAGGAAATGAGGGACCACACGAGGGAAAGAAAAAAATCTTATGACCTCGGTCATAAGAATTTTTCTTTCCCTCGTGTGGTCCATTATTTCCTTATACATGGGCTAACGCTCAGTACAGGGAAGTTTATGGGTTCCTTGTACCTTATTTCTAACTAGAAAAATGGCAAAGCCATTTCCGAGTTGCAGGTTTGACGGTAGGTAGGTATCCGCTGACTAGTGCATTACGCTTCCGTATATATAATATTCTGCGAGAAGCCGCATTACACTTCATTAATTATTTCCTTCTTCAATAAACATGCACCTTACACTATGAAAGCGCTGCTCTGATGCAGAGATATTTTTTCTTTTTCCTTTCTTTAATTTCTTCTCCTTTCCGAACTGGACAATGTGAAACTGCTGTAATTTTTTCTTTGCGTTTGAAGTCGTTCACTTTTCAAAAAATAGTTAAACGTGTTTATAAAGACATTATTGTCAAGATACAACTTTCTATAAACTGTAAAAAATATCTATTTCCGTCAAAGCGGGGTTTTACCTGAATTTGAATGAAATTTCAAGAGGTTTAAAGAAGGGAAAAAGAAAGAAAATCATTTTGGAACACCAACAGACAGTTGATGCCCACGCAAGAGCACCCCAGGTTAATAGGGGAAAATGGCATTTAGATAGTCACTCCCCCCCCCCCCCCCAACCCCCCCTCCCCCACCCAGGAAAAAGGACATTACACCTATTAACCCGGTAGTAATAGTATACCCAATAACTAACGGATAACTACAAACTCACTTCAGTAGCTTCAATATTCTCATCCTTTTATAATTCATTTTCCGAGCATTATGATTCAGTTCGCATCGAATCAGTTCTGTTCAGTTCGTTCGTGTCTCGCGGCACGCTTTCGCGAGCATAAGAAGCGTGTAACATGAAAGAGAGCCATGAGAGCGGAAGATAAGCCTCTGGCACAAAGGGACTAAGTTTTACTCGCCCGGCCACAGACCTTAAGTACCAAGACAAGAGTCAAACAGCGAGTGGGACAGGGGAGACATGTGAAATACGAGGTCCCATATGAGTAACCACGATTGCGTTGATTTGCAGCGTGCGCGCACCTCCTGTGAGGTTGCATTCTAGTTCCCCGCTGACCAAATGAGCTAAGGACTCCACAAACGACAATTGCTAGGTTGTGGACAATGAAAGAAACGCGGAGAGTAACAAAATGTCGCGAGAGGTACAGAGAGGTGCGTGAGAGAGTTCTTTCCTTTCCCTTTGTTCGATTCTTCTGCGCACATATATTTTAGTGTTCTGCTGCTTTTTTTTTCTCCCACAATATAAACGTCAATACCAAGACTATAAAATTTCAAAAAAGCAGTCCCAAACGTCAAAATGCAGAAATAGCACAAGATGGCTGTTTGTATTCTAACAATGCAAAATAATGTTCAGTTCTCAGCTAGTGATCAGTTTTATTTCCCTTTTTATTAATATTGTACCACAGCTTTATATTAATGTTACATGTTGTTAACAGTCAACGGTTGGACTGAAAACGGAAACAGTATAATCCTTATATGAACTGACAAACAGGCCATCAGTAACTACCTAAAACCTCAATCATATAAATCTGTAGGAAAATACCACAAGTTAATTTGAAAACCAACAATATAACAAACAGAAACAAAGTCTAAAACTGAGGTAAGTCTGTAATCAATCTTTCTTAACATCGGTCCTAATTTTTAAAATCCGCAGTTAGTTTCTACAAGAAGTCTCAGTCTTGAAGAACGTTTCCCCAGTTTCCCTTTATAGGTTTAGGATAACCTGAGTCAATGAGATTCCAAGAGAAGTCACTATATCGAATGTACTCTGTACCCTTAAAGACATAAAGCTTTCCATTTGGAAGAACAGACATCGCATCAAATCCGCTTTTAAAGTTTTCTGGCAAACGTCCGCGGGCGCAACTGTCGAGTTTCTTAGGATAAACCAAATCTACTTTAGTTTCTCTTTTATTAGAGTATCTTACATACCATTCACCTTTAGTTGCATAGGTTACGCCATTTGGCAGCTGCACCATGCTATCAAAACCCGATCCAAAGTATGTGGAAGACACGTCCCAGTTTTGGGTTATCTTTTTGGGGTAGCCTGGAGATACAGTTTTTGCGCTTGTGTCTGTGAAACGTATGTACTGATCACCGTTTGTGGCATAAGCCTTACCGTATACCTCATGACAAACAAAGCTATTAAATCCATAATAAAAAAATCGTCTGGCAAATTCCCAAAGAGCGCTACCAGCAAAACTGGATAACGAGTCTTAGAACTGCCCTCTTTAAATTTCACAAAGAAATACCCTTCAAACATATAAGTATAGCGTTTCTGCAAAATACCCATAGTTGTCAGCATTATTACGCGCAAGGTCTGGATTATTCTTAGCTAGTGATTTACAACCCGAACGACCGTAAACTTCATCATCTAAACCAGCCTTTGCATGGGTTAACTCGTGTACAATAGTACCTACTTTAGTGTCAGATCCAATAAACATTTGAGAACGAAGGTATAAATTACACAGGTAAATTGTGCGCGAATATTTATACGTGTAAGCATACACGTTATTTCGACAATATTCACCATTAAAAGAGTAGCTTATTGTGCCCTCTTCGAATGACTGCTTCATCACTTTAAACACATTGACGACTTTATCATTAACTTTTCCAAACCAAGTTTTAACACGTTCTGGACTGACTTTAAGATCAGAAATGGCTGCATTAACGTAATGGTATGCGGCCACGTGAACATTTACAAGCTCAGCTCTTTGAGCTGCAGTTCCCCCATACAGGTTACGTTTTCCCAGATTTCCATCTTCCTGTGTTCTTCCACTAGAAAAACTATTAACGGGAAATCTATTGTTTTTCTCTAACGAACGTGCCTTTTGTCCAAGAGTTTTTCTAGAGATATTTTCCGTTACATTAAACACTACAGCAGGGGAAGACAAATGACCTATTTTAGTGGGGATGGCATTCATACCCTTAACGCTTCCTTTTACATATTCTAAAATAGTGTCCACTGCTACAGTGTAGGTACCACTCTTACTCATGTCATATCCAGCTGAAACCTCGAATGTTGATGAAACAGTCTTTCCAGCTGCAACGAGCAGGAAGCTTTCAGGACCAGGAAGACTACGCTTGACGTATATTCCATCATATTCTAACTTCTTTCCATTCCTGGTGACTCTCAGGCAATCAGACGGTTGTCCTTCCAGTGGTGTGTGCAGTTTAAGCACGCAATAATCTTGCCGAGCGATGTTCTGTAAGTAGAACTTGCATTCGATGTTGTCGTTGCTTTCATACAACGGACGACATTCGAGAGTTGAAGAGAATATTCTTTAAAAACAAAACAACAATATCAATGAATTTTACTTGATTAGAATAAAACTGTTGAAATCAGGCATTTTTCTTTGGAAAATATAGGGCTTGCAATTTGTACAAACATTCAGGCCAAAAAAAAACGCTTTTCCTTACTTTGTCTCAGTAACGTCGAATTCCACGACTTCTTCTCCATTTGTTGTTCCAAAGGTCAGCAGTATCCAACAAACTGCCATCTTCACCAGTGTCATCATGATCAGATGTTCTGTAAAGTAACAAAACATTTAAAATAAACTACTCTAAACGTATTTGAAACAATGTGTCCAAAGATCCAAAACAACTTAAATGATAACCTTTAAACCTGCGACACTGTTCTGTTTATTTTGAGTGTCGATTTGGCGACAAACTAATACTAAATAACAACAATTTTAATACACTGATTCGCCAATTACTTTTCATTATGAAACGGAGCAGAAGTTGGTCTAGGTCATTCTTTTGTTTGGATGGACTAGAAAATGAACTGTTAGCCAAACGGATCACTTTTGTTTTTCATTTAAACCGTTGTTGTAACAAAAGACTCAGCAACATTTGTTTAGCTCAAAAAAGCAGCATAATCAGCAATGTATCTTGAACTACCTTAATGTTAAAAAATGTAACACAACAGGCAGCTCCATTCATACTCAGCTTTTAAGAGGAAGTCTACCTATTATAATTAAAGTATTTGTATTTTAAATAAGAACAAAAATAGTCGTTTTCGATTATCCTTTCGGTTTAACGGCAGAATAATGACGACTTTAGCACAATGGGTCAACATTATTACCGGAAAAACAACAGCTAGATCTGAGAGGCAATTTATTTATATAAATGACAAACGCAGCACTATATCAAAAAATTGTTAAAGAGACTTTTGAGGATTTGTCTTTGTTCGTCACTGATATATTTTTTTTCAGAACGATAGGAGTCACAAGTTGACCAAGGTCATTCATTCCTCTTGCATTGACTCAAAAATGAAAATTATTTTGTTCGTTTAGAGGTGATCCATTCAAATAAATGCGGAAACAACATTTTAAGAATTACTGTCATAATAAAATGCATTTCAATTCAGATGACAAATTCAATTCAGATGGCAATTGAGATGCATGCTATCTCAACAAAGAATTCAGAGTTTAAATATTTAAGTTAAACTTACCGGATTATGGCTGTCAGATCTAGCAAAACTTTAACGGTGTACAACTTATGAATGACCTGAGTGAATTGCTGTTCTCTTATATATATGAAAATTCTTGATTTTTTTGGCTCATTATTGGCTGGGTAGAGTCTCAGCAAATACGTGTGTTGCCAAGCAATTTTTTGTATTCCTTAACAACGTATTTTATGCAGAACCCAATTACTCTTCAGAATGCAATTAAAGAACACTTGTGTCTTTAAAAAAGACCTTAACAATGAGAAGAGATAACAAATTTATTGGCATATTCAATCCATCGTGAATTTCGAGATAAAACAACATTTATTTATGTATATATTTTGACTTCTGCTATTAAATCCAGCATTTTTCACAGACTGATGTTATATCAAAACCTCATTGATAATGTCCGGATTAATAGTTTGATTCCACTTCTAGAAACGCATTTGGTAAATGACACTTGTACGGTAAAGGAAGTGAGCTTAGTGTGCGTTTGAGTACATCTGTGGATAAGATGGTGTTGGAGATAGTTTCCCATATAACATATATTTTTTGCGTTTTTAACTATTAATACATATAAGTGGTCAGTTTTCATTTTAAAACAATACCTATCATTTAGTTTATCAAAGTCTGAAGGTGTAATTTCGAGGTGTCCGTTCCTTCATTTATTTTCGGTTAAAAATATGCTGAATTGTCTCTGATCTGAATTGTCTTTACGAATGATCTGAATTGCCCGTTCTCCTACATATATGAATAGTCGTTATTTGTATGGCTCATTACTGGCCGGGTAAAGTACATTAAACCTATTGTGGAAAACATCTTCAATAGGGGAATTTCCCGCAATAGACTTCGTTTGTTTTTGAACTTCTCATGACTCATTAGCAAATTGGAAATGTTTTCTCTTGCTTCCCTGCGACAATTTGTTATCGACAGATTTGTTTCTTCTGTTTTATTACATGAAGGAAATAATATATATTTCGATTTTTCTTTCCCAGCAAATACGCATGTTGCTAGTAATTTGTTGAATTCCTAAACAACGTATTTAATACAAGGCCCAATTATTCTTTAGAATATAGTTGAAAAACACTTTTATCTTCACTGCGCCTATAGGTTGTCATTTTGCATTTTAAAATAATACCTATCATTTAGTTTATTAGAGTCTGAAGGTGTAATTTCGAGGGATCTGTTCCGGCTTTCGTTTCTCTTCGGTTAAAATAATAATTACGTCCTTAACTATCTTTCACCTTTTTGGTTATTTTTTTTTCACCTTTGAGGTTAAAGTAGTTGAGTACTTTTATAGTATTTGGATAATATTCAGCGGTATCTTACGTGTCAAGAATAAATTAAATAAATATTTCTCAAAACAAACAACCTAAAACAAAAACGTGGTCGCTCTCGTATCGATTATCCTGCCATTGTAGCATGGATTAGTATGTTTTGATTAGTATGCAGTATGTTTTAAAATTGCGTACAGAAAAAAAGGAACGATAGTTCGATCTGTCAGGGAATGTAATAATGAATGAATTAACGACAGCAACGTGACTTTCCTGGAAAGCTGAGGTTAATAAACCGTACCTGTATCAGTAGAACAGAAAAAAAGCGTTTAACCCATTGACGCCGGGTCGTGCCGGCCAAAACTGGCCGTGATTTTGCGCATTGTTATAAAAGGCTTTAGAAAGGATAAACCAATCAGAATACGTCTACTGCGCATGTATTTGTTGGTTTAGGGAGGTACTAGAAGAGAGCAGTTTGTAACTAGGACAAGAATATCAAATTCTACTAAAATGGCCGCGCGCTCGGTATGTGCCTTTAAAGGAAACCATGTGAAAGCTAATACAGTTTTGCGATTTTCCGTTCTGTTAGCTGAATATTTCAACAATAGACAACTTTAGGGAAAGTAATCTTATCCCACGAATGTACTACTAGAGCTGCTTTCACCTTTCTGAAATCCTAGCTGACCTTATTTAGTACCCATAATCCCAGCTGACCTTATTTCGTACCCATAATCCTAACTGACCTTATTTCGTACCCATAATCCTAGCTGACCTTATTTCGTACCCATAATCCTAGCTGACCTTATTTCGTACCCATAATCCTAGCTGACCTTATTTCGTACCCATAATCCTAACTGACCTTATTTCCTACCCATAATCCTACCTGACCTTATTTCGTACCCATAATCCTAACTGACCTTATTTCCTACCCATAATCCTAGCTGACCTTATTAGTACCCATAATCCTAGCTGACCTGATTTCGTACCCATAATCCTAGCTGACCTGATTTCGTACCCATAATCCTAACTGACCTTATTTCCTACCCATAATCCTAGCTGACCTTATTAGTACCCATAATCCTAGCTGACCTGATCTCGTACTCATAATCCTAGCTGACCTGATTTCGTACCCATAATCCTAGCTGACCTTATTTCCTACCCATAATCCTAGCTAGCCTTATTTCGTACCCATAATCCTAGCTGACGTTATTTCGTACCCATAATCCCAGCTGATCTTATTTAGTACCCATAATCCTAGCTGACCTTATTTCATACCCATAATCCTAGCTGACCTTATTTCGAACACAAATTTGAGGCGGGATTTTACAAAAGAACACGTAGTTTTAGGTCAGTCCTTCGTTTTAAAGGCGGTCTTAAGATGAACGGTTTTAATTGATGGGTCCTGCTCTTACTGAAGACCGCGGGCCCCGGCGGGGGGATACTCCCTAATGGTCTATACGGATTTGATTCGCCCAAAAAAGGGTACCTTCTTTAGGCTGACGTTATAAAAAGTGTAGGGATTTCAGGAGTTGAAGTGTTAAAAATGGTAGGGAAAACTGCCATTTAGGTATCTTGGCTCCCGCCACAACATGAGCTGAATAAAGAATATTATTGCTTGGTAGTTTCTTCGTGGATGTCGTTCTATAAGTTTATTTCAAGACTATAGTAAAGAGATGTAGTGTTTCTTCTGTAGGTATATGAAAGGTGTACCATTTTTCTAGTCGACTATGGAAGGTATATGAATGCGTTACCTTTCCTAAGAAAAACAGAATATAAATAAATAAGCCGTTTGGACCTCGGGGCGGAGCATCTCCGTATTAAACTTTGGTAAGTATAACAAACTTCATTTCTCATATCGTGATAAGTTTTATTTCCCTTTAATATTGTACCGTAGCTTGTCAACCCGAACGTTTGTTGATGATCGATGGTCAGAAACAGGACATAAGATCTAACCCTGCATGATGTCCCGACCGCGAAACATTCCGCTAGCCATGACGATCATCGGTTCTATGAGTGTGGAGCTCCGCGAGTGCTCTGCTAAAAATCCATTCATTGGCGAAGATATCCGTTTGATATCTGTTGTAATCGAATTTTATGAAAAAGAAAAAAATTACCTGGCATGTTATTATTTTTAGATTTTGAAAAAGCCTTTGATTCTCTCGAACAACAACAACAATTTTATTTCATTATTAATAAAACAATATTTCAAAACGTTGGCAACCCGCAGTTAGCATAGCTAATCGAGGCGGGTTGTCAAAAATAAGAAAAAAAAATAACATTAGCTCCTAGTAATATGATTGACTGTATTATGGTTTACATAATATTGTAGATCTCAGTTATAGCTACTGCTTTACTATTTTATTCAACAGAGTAAGCAAGTCAACATAACTTTTCTTCTTGATACATATTTTGGTAAAATAAGGAGAACATCAGCTGCTATGATTAAGAAATATGATGTCATAAGTAGCATGAGGCTAAGCAGGAGCTGATAAAGCCATTCTTGAATAAGAATGCGTAAAAAAAAACACATATAAGACGCTACCAAAAGCAACAAAATATTTTATAACTTTAGCAAAAAATATTTTCAATATCCGCATTTTTTCGATAGCTAAAATTCATTTTTTAGTAAATCCAAGATTGCGGCAATCTTAGCCGCCATTTTAGATGACGTCATAGATCCCAGTAGCTCCATAACCCATAACATTTACTATCTTGTAGCCGCACATCACAGGTTATCCATTAGATGTAAAATATTTTACAAAATATTGCAACACCGCTAACACCCAAGGAGGGGGTGAGGTTGCAACAACCCGACCCTCAATCCGGTTGGTTGGGGTATAAGTTTGCGCATAAAAAAGAAGACTAGAAAGTGTAAAGATCAGACGAGAGATTCAAAGAAGCGTGCGCAAAATAATAAACTTTGTGCTTCAAGTGACCCATTCTTTTATTATTTTCAGTGGGGGAAAAGTTTATTGTCTTTTTACCGCCTTTTCCTCTTTCAATTAAAGTTGTTATAAAGTCTGTGTTAGAAAACGCACAGTCGAGCTCTCCTTTTCGGACACCCGTTTAATACGACACCTTATTTCTAATAAATTTTGAGCCACGTAGCATGGTGATACAAACAAGGAATCCGAGAATTAACTCTGTGTGTAAGTTATAGTGCTAAGGTCAACCCATAAATTTCCCTGTACTGAGCGTTAGCCCTAGTAAGGAAATGAGGGACCACACGAGGGAAAGAAAAATCTTATGACCTCGGTCATAAGAAATTTTTCTTTCCCTCGTGTGGTCCCTTATTTCCTTATACATGGGCTAACGCTCAGTACAGGGAAGTTTATGGGTTGACCTTAGCACCATAATTTACACACAGAGTTAATTCTCTGATTCCTTGTGCCTTATTTCTAACTAGGAAAATGGCAAAGCCATTTCCGAGTTGCAGGTTTGACGGTAGGTAGGTATCCGCTGACTACTGCATTACGCTTCCGCATATATAATATTCTGCGAGAAACCGCATTACACTTTATTAATTATTTCCTCCTTCAATAAACATGCACCTTACGCTATGAAAGCGCTGCTCTAATGTTTTGCATTTGGAGTCCTTTGATGGACATTAAAACCGAAACAAAGGGATAATTCAACAAAAACATGTGTTTTAACATGTATCTACATTAAAATAACAAAATTTAATGTATGTTAGGTACTTTTTCCTATACGGTGAAGTGGTCTAAGCGTTGCGCTACAGAAGTAATGAAGCCGGGTTCGAATCTTTGCGGGTTATTTTTTCCTTTCTTTTCTTCTCCTTTCCGAACTGGACAATCTTTGCGTTTGAAGTCGTTCACTTTTTAAAAAATATTAAAACGTATTTATAAAGACAATATTGTCAAGATACAACTTTCTATAAACTGTAAAAAATATCTACTTCCGTTAAAGCGGCGTTTTACCTGAATTTAAATGAAATTTAAAGAGGTTTAAAGAAGGGAAAAAGAAAGAAAATCATTTTGGAACACCAACAGACAGTTGATTCCCACGAAAGAGCACCCCAAGTTGACAGGGGAAAATGGCATTTAGATATCATCCCCCCCCCCCTTCCAACCCCACCCAGGGGAAAAACCTCAAGGGGAAATAGAACATTACACCTATTAACCCGGTAGTAATAGTAGACCCAATAACTAACGGATAAATACAAACTCAGTTCAGCAGCTTCGATATTCTAACCCTTTTCATGATTCATTTTCCGAGCATTCAGTTCCAAGCATTCAGTTCAGTAAGTTCGTGTCTCGCAGCACGCTTTCGCGAGACAAGAAGCGTGTAACATGAGACAGATGAGAGCGGAAGATAAGCCTCTGGCACAAAGGGACTAGGTTTTACTCGCCCGGCCACAGAACTTAAGTACCAAGACAAGAGTCAAACAGCGAGTGGGACAGGGGAGACATGTGAAATACGAGGTCCCAAATGAGTAACCACGATTTGCAACGTGTGCGCAACTCCTGGTAGGCTGCATTCTAGATCAAATGAGCAAAATGAGCTAAGGACTCCACAAACGACCATTCCTAGGTTATGGACAATAAAAGAAACGCGGAGAGTAACAAAATGTCGCGAGAGGTGCAGAAAGAAGGGAGCGAGAGAGAGTTCCTTCCCTTCCCCTTTGCCGAGAACTCATTTTTCGATTCTTCTGCGCGCATATATTTTAGTGTTCTGCTGCTTTTTCTTTTCTTCCCACTGCTTTTTCTTTTCTTCCCACGAGCTTTTCAGTATTTTATACTGTCAAGTGTTACCCTCGATAAATAAAGTTGATTATTATTATTATTATTATTATTATTATTATTATTATTATTATTATTATTAATAATATAAACGTCAACACAAAGACTATAAAATTTCAATTTACTTCTAGAAAAAGTCCCAAACGTCAAAATGCAGAAATCGCACAATATGGCTGTTTGTATTCTAATAAACAAAATGATGTTCAGTTCTCCGGCTAGCTATAGTGACCAGTTTTATTCTCCTTTTTCAGTATTAATATTGTACTACAGTTTATTAATGATACATGTTGTTAACAGTCAACGGTTGGATTGAAAACGTAAACACTAGTATACATGATAATCCTTATATGAACTGGCAAACAGGCCATCAGTAACTACCTAAAACCTCAATAATAGAAATCTGTCGGAAAATACCACAAGTTAATTTGAAAACCAACAATATAACAAACAGTAACAAAGTCTAAAACTGAGGTAAGTCTGTAACCAATCTTTGTTAACATCGGTCCTAATTTTAAATCCGCAGTGAGTTTCTACCAAGAGTCTTCATAGGCACTTCATAGGCACTTTAAATTACAAACAAAAAAAAAACAAAAACAAAAACAAAATTTAAGGTCCAAAAGTAATTCATTCCATTTATTCATTCATTCCTTTATCATTCATTCGTTCAATTCATTCATTCTTTCATATTATTATTGAGGAACGTTTCCCCAGTTTCCCTTTATAGGTTTAGGATAACCCGAGTCAATGAGATTCCAAGAGAAGTGAGTATATCGAATGTACTCTGTGCCCTTAAAAACATAAAGCTTTCCATTTGGAAGAACAGACATCGCATCAAATCCACTTTTAAAGTTTTCTGGCAAACGTCCCCAGGCGCAACTGTCGAGTTTCTTAGGATAACCCCAATCTACTTTAGTTTCTCTTTTATTAGAGTATCTTACATACCATTCACCTTTAGTTGCATAGGTTACGCCATTTGGCAGCTGCACCATGCTATCAAAACCCGATCCAAAGTATGAGGAGGACACGTCCCAGTTTTTGGTTATGTTTTGGGGGTAGCCTGGAGATACAGTTTTCGCGCTTGTGTCCGTGAAACGAATGTACTGATCACCGTTTGTGGCATAAGCCCTACCGTATACCTCATGACAAACAAAGCTATCGAATCCATAATAATAAAATTCGTCTGGCAAATTCCCAAAGCGCGCTCCCAGAAAAACTGGATAAAGAGTCATGGAGCTGCCCTCTTTAAATTTCACAAAAAAATTCCCTTTAAACATATAAGTGTAGCCATCGGGCAATGTGGTGATGGCATCAATTCCTTGGTTAAAAGGGTACAACGTTTCTACAAAATACCCATAGTTGTCAGCATTATTACGCGCAAGGTCTGGATTATTCTTAGCTAGTGATTTACAACCCCAACGACCGTAAACTTCATCATCTAAACCAGCCTTTGCATGGGTTAACTCGTGTACAATAGTACCTACTTTAGTGTCAGATCCAATAAATATTGGAGAATGAAGGTATAAATTACACAAGTAAATTGTGCGCGAATATTTAAACGTGTAAGCATACGAGTTCGAACGACAATATCCACCATTAAAAGAGTAGCTAATTGTGCCCTTTTCGAATGACTCCTTGATCACTTTAAATGTATTGACGACTTTATCATTAACTTTTCCAAACCAAGTTTTGACACGTTCTGGACTGATATTAAGATCAGAAATGGACGCGTAAACGTAATAGTATGCGGCCAGGTGAACATTTACAAGCTCAGCTCTTTGAGCTGCAGTTCCCCCATACAGGTTACGTTTTCCCAGATTTCCATCTTCCTGTGTTCTTCCACTAGAAAAAGCATTAACGGGAAAGCTATTGTTTTTCTCAAACGAACGTGCCTTTTGTCCAAGAGTTTTTCTAGAGATATTTTCTGTTACATTAAACACTACAGCAGGGGAAGACAAATGACCTATTTTAGTGGGGATGGCATTCATACCCTTAACGCTTCCTTTTACATATTCTAAATAAGTGTCCACTGCTACAGTGTAGGTACCACTCTCACTCATGTCATATCCAGCTGAAACATTGAATGTTGATGGAACAGTCTCTCCAGCTGCAATAAGCCGGAAGCTTTCAGGACCAGGAAGACTACGCTTGACGAATATTCCATCATATTCTAACTTCTTTCCATTCCTGGTGACTCTCAGGCAATCAGACGGTTGTCCTTCCAGTGGTGTGTGCAGTGTTAGCACGGAATAATCTTGTTGAGCGATGTTCTGTAAGTAGAACTTGCATTCGATTTTGTCGTTGCTTTCATACAACGGACGACATTCGAGAGTTGAAGAGAAGATTCTTTAAAAACAAAACAACAATATCAATGAATTCTACTTGATTAGAATAAAACTGTTGAAATCAGGCATTTTTCTTTGGAAAATATAAGGCTTGTATTTTGTACAAACATTCAAGCAAAAAAAAACGCTATTCCTTACTTTGTCTCAGTAACGTCGAATTCTACGAGTTCTTCTCCATTTGTTGTTCCAAAGGTCAGCAGTATCCAACAAACTGCCATCTTTACCAGTGTCATCATGATCAGATATTCTGTAAAGTAACACAACATTTAAAATTAACTACTCTTGCTTTAAACAATGTGATTATATTTACTGAGCAGCAAAATCAATTTAAGATCCAAAACAGCTTAAATGATCACCTTTGAACCCGTGACCCCTTTTTTTTTTTTGCATGTCGATTTGGTGGCACACTAATACTAAATAACAATAATTTTAATACACTGATTCGCCAACTATTTTTTCAGAATGAAACGGAGCACAAGTTGGTCTAAGTCATTCTTTTGTTGGGATTGACTAGAAAATGAACTGTTAGCCAAACGGGTCACTTTTTTTCATTTAAACCGTTGTTGTAGCAAAAGACTCAGCAACATTTGTTTTGCTCATAAAAAGCAGTATAGTCAGCAATATATCTTGAACTACCGTAATATTAAAAAATGTAACACAACAGGCAGCTCCATTCATACTCAGCTTTTAACAGGAAGTCCACCTATTATTAAAGAATTTATATTTTAAATATGAACAAAAATAGTCGTTTTCGATTATCATTTCGATTCAGCGGCAGAATAATGACAACTTTAATACAACAGGTCAACATTTATTACCGGGATCTGAGAGGCAATTTATCTATAAAAATGACAAACGCAGCAATATAACAAAAAATTGGTTGAAGAGACTTTTAGGATTTGTCTTTGTTCGTCACTGATATATTTTCCAGAACGATACGAAGCACAAGTTCACCAAGGTCATCAATTCGTCTTGCCGTTGACTAAAATATGAAAATTATTTTGTTTGTTGAGAGGTGATCCATTCAAATACATGCGGAAACAACATTTCAAGAATTTTAGTGTCATGATAAAATGCTGCTACATGAGCTAAAATATTTAAGTTCAACTTACCAGATTATGGCTGTCAGATCTACAGAAAACTTATGAATGACCTGAGTGAATTACTGCTCTCTTACATATATATATATATATGAAAATTCTCGATTTTTATAGCTCATTATTGGCTGGGTAGAGTGTCAGCAAAATACGTTTGTTGCCAAGTAATTTGTTGAATTTCTTAACAACGTATTTTATGCAGAACCCAATTATTCTTCAGAATGCAATTGAAGAACACTTGTGTCTTTAAAAAGACCTTAATAATGAGAAGAGATGACAAATTTATTGGCATATTCAAACCATTATGAATTTAGAGATAAAACAGTATTTATTTATATATTTTGACTTCTGCTATTTAATCCAGCACGTATCACACGCTGATATTATACCAAAACCTCATTGATAATGTTCGTGTTAATAGTTTGATTTTACTTCTAATAACGCATTTGGTAAATGACATTTGCCAAATGACGCATTTGGTAAATGACACTTGTCAGGAAGTGAGCTTAGTTAGTGTGCGTTTGAGTAGATCAGTGAATAGGATTGTGCTAGAGATGGTTTGCCATATAACATATATTTTTTGCGTTTTATCTGGTCATTTTCCATTTTAAAACAATACCTATCATTTAGTTTATCAAAGTCGGAAGGTGTACTTTCGATGTGTCCATTCTTTCATTTATTTTCGGTTAAAAAAGGTGTCCCTTAAATTGTCTTTAAGAACGACCTGAATTCTCTGATCTGAATTGTCTTTACGAATGATCTGAATTGCCTGTTCTCCTGCATATATGAAAAGTCTTGATTTGTATGGCTCATTATTGGCCGGGTAAAGTACATTATATCTATTGTTGAAAACATTTGCAGTGGGGAGTTTTCCGCAATCGACTATTTTGTTTTTGAAAGTTTGATGGAACGAAACACCCATCAGCAAATCGGAATTGTTTTCTCTGGCTTCCCTGCAATAATTTGTTATCTACAGGATTTCTTTCTGTTTCATTTCATGAAGGAAGTACTTCTATATTTCGATTTTTCTTTCTGAGCAAGAACGCATGTTGCCAGGTAATTTGTTAATTTCCTAAACAACGTATTTAATGCAGAACCCAATTATTCTTTAGAATGTAGTTGAAGAACACTTTCATTTTAATTTAGTTTATTAGAGTCTGAAGGTGTAATTTCGAATGGTCCGTTCCGGCTTTCACTTCTCTTCGGTTATAAGAATAATTATGCCCTTAATTATCTTTTACCGTTTTGGTTAAAATTTTTATCACCTTTAAGGTTAAAGTAGTAATTATCGTATAGATAACGAAAAGAAACATAGAATGCACGATCACTGCAACAAGCCGTTGAGGATTTCCACACCTAGATCAGTATTAATACTTGAAGTGAAACAAAAGAAACGGCAAACTGATCCTTACGGCAGAAAAACAGAAGCAGAAGCAAATAAAATATAATAAAATAAAATAAAATAAAAGTGGAATATCAATACTGCCCAATATTTCGCTTTGCAAAACAAAGCTTCTTCAGGGGCTAGCACTATAAATGATTACAACTGTAAAATCGTTATACAAGTGGTTTTGAAAAAACTAAAGAATAACAAAAACAATGAGTATGATTGGTGAAGGGATTGACGGTTGATAAACTAAACTGACTAGTGATGAGAAAGTTAATGAAGTTCGTCGCGTCTGTTGATTGCAAGTGATTCTAACGTCTTTGCTTTGTTTATGAGAAATGCTTCACGCGCTTTTCATACAGAGTCTCTGCTATTACTTATTACTGTAGTTCCAGTGGTATAAGTTGCATATCCTTAGTAGAGTGTCCCGGTAGATTAATACGAATGGCACCCTCCTATGCGAATGTTTTCATGACTAAATTTGAGCACCACGCTTTGGAAAACATTGCTTTCAGACCCTACACTTGGTGGCGATACATTGATGACATTTTCATGGTATCGACTAAAGGAAGAGAAAACCTAAAAAAGTTTCAAAAATACCTAAACTCTCACCACCCTACCAAAACGTTCACTCACGAATATTCCAATTCACTTAGATTTGCTTCTGCTTCTGCTTCTGTTTTTCTGCCGTAAGGATCAGTTTGCCGTTTCTTTTGTTAGATAACGAAACTTTGAGGCGCGATTTTACAAACGAACACTCAAGTTTTAGGTTAGCTATTCTTTTTCAAGGCGGTCTAGTTAAGACCGCGGGCCACGGAGGGGGGAAGAGGGTACTCCATACAATGGGCTATAGGGGGATGATCCGCCCAAAAAAGGGTACCGTTTTCAGGCTTGAGTTATAAAAATCATATTAGACCATACCAAAAGCAACAAATTATTTTATAACTGTAGCAAAAAATATTTTCAATATCCGCATTTTTTCGATAGTAAATCCAAGATGGCGGCCATCTTAGCCGCCATTTTAGATGACGTCAGAGATGCCAATAGCTCCATAACCCATAACATTTACTATCTTGTAGCCGCACATCACAGGTTATCCATTAGATGTAAAATATTTTACAAATTTTGCCTTCACTACACAACCGAACACATTCAAAGGTTGAGGCATGGGCGCGTTGGTCAGCCAGACCCACGATACATTTTATTATTGACAAAGGACTATCGTATTACAATATTGCTATAATATACTATACTATAATATTACAATAACTCTAGGTTGGCCGGCCAGGCCCACGATACATTTTGTTATTGACGAAAAACTATAATATAACGATAACTCTTAGCGCACCAGAGCCGGACACGTAAACCCCAAAAAACCAACTGTTGGAAAAAATAGGGACCGTGTACCCCCGACCTATGCAGTGGTGCTACCTTTGGGGTTTTAAGGTGTTTTTAACTAAGAAACAAACGACTAAAATGCGGCTAAAACTGCCGATAACAAATCTTAAGGTATCACAATAAACAACTAAGACGAAAGTTAACTTGTTTGAACAGTACTAGAGGCGGCGAGGCTGACCGTAGAATGACACAAATCTATCAACGAACACTTTTCAAACTCACGAACCGTGAGCCCCTGCGCACTACACTAGTACCCGGTTCTCTGCTCCGTGTCGGCAAAATATTAATTTATGTCAATACCGATTATCACAAATTACATAATATTGCAACATCCCTAACACCCAAGGAGGGGGTGGGGTTGCAACAACCCAACCCTCGCCCGGGTTGGTTGGGGTACACGTTTGCGTATAAAAAAGAAGACTAGTAAGTGTAAAGACCAGACGAGAGATTCAATGTAGGGCGCGCTTAAAACAATAAGCATTGTGTTTCAAGTGACCCATTGTTTAATTATTTTTGGGGAAAAGTTTATTGTCTTTTCACGGTCTTTTCCTCTTTCAGTTAAAGTTGTCAGAAAGTCTGTGTTAGAAAACGTACAGTCGAGCTCTCCTTTTCAGACACCCGGTTTTTTTTTTAACTAGGAAAATGGCAAAGCCATTTCCAAGTTGCAGGTGGTAGCTATCCGCTGACTGGCACATTACGCTTCCGCATATATAATATTCTGCGAAAAGCCGTGTAATAACCATGCACCTTACACTATGAAAGCGCTGCTCTGATGCTTTGCATTTGGAGACCTTTGATGGAACATTCAAACCGACTACAAATGGAGAATTCAACAAATTCATGCGTTAAAACATGTATCTACGTCAAAATAACAAAAATTTAATCTGTATCAGGTGCTTATTTCTATATGGTGATGTGGTCTAAGCGTTGCGCTACGGAAGTAATGAAGCCGGGTTCGAATCCTTTCGGGGTATTTTTTCTTTTTCCTTTCTTTTCTTCTCCTTTCCGAACTGGACAATGTGAAAGTGCTGTAATTTTTCTTTACGTTTGACGTCGTTTACTTTTTAAAAATATTAAAACGTGTTTATAAAGACATTATTGGCAAGATACAACTCTCTATAAACTGTAAAAAATATATCTACTTCCGTTAAAGTGGTGTTTTACCTGAATTTGAATAAAATTTAAAGAGGTTTAAGGAAGGAAAAAAAGAAAGAAAATGATTTTGGAACACCAACAGACAGTTGATGCCCATGCAAGAGTACCCCAGGTTAATAGGGAAAAATGGCATTTAGATAGACCCCCCCCCCCCCCTCTCCCCCACCCAGGGGAAAAACCTCAAGGTGAAATAGGACATTACACCTATTAACCCGGTAGTATTAGTAGACCCAATAACTAACGGATAAATACAAACTCAGTTCGGCAGCCTCGATATTCTCACCTGAGTTTAGTGGCTCACAGCCACTTTGATTATGACAAGTTTTAACTGTGTAGTATTTAGTTCATATCGTAGGTGGGTTCACTACCCCCGGGGGCCTGGGGTGCTCTCGCGGTACGCTTTCGCGAGACATCAGAAGCGTACAATATGAGAGAGATAAGAGCGCAAAATAAGCCTCTGGCACAAAGGGACTAAGTTTCACTCACCCGACCACAGAACTTAAGTACCAGGAGAACAGCCAAACAGCGATTGGGACAGGGGAGACATGTGAAATACAAGGTCCCAAGCGAGCAACCACGATTTCGGCAATTTGCAGCGTGCGCGCACCTCCTGTTTAAGTGCATGCTGCACCTGGTAAAAAAACACATGCGACACAGCAGACAGTACATGCAGCTTCGTTTCCCTGCTGCATTATATGGGGTTCTAAAACAACTCGTTTTTAGTCATCTTGCCCTACTCAGATTTTCGGAGACTTTTGCTATGTTATAGAGGACATGTTACTGGACCAAAAGGCGTTAAAAAACCTTCTGTTGCAGTTAGTAACAGGTTGACCTATTTCTGGCGATAAAATGCCTGGACTAGTGTTTTGCCGCCTTTCCTTTTCTTCCCACAATATTAACGATAACAAAAGCTTGATTAAACAAGTTACACCAAGATTGTAAAATTTCAATTCAGTTCTAGAAACAGTCCCAAACCTCAAAATGCAGAAATCGCACAAGATGGGCGTTTGTATTCCAATAATGTAAAATAATGTTCATCTCACAGCTAGTGATCAGTTTTATTTCCCTTTTTATTAATATTTTACCACAGCTTATTAACGTTACATGTTGCATTGTTAACCGTCAATGGTTGGACTGAAAACGTAAACACACGTAAAATCCTTATATGAACTGTCAGACAGGCCATCAGTAAATATCTAAATCCTCAATTATATAAATCTGTAGGAAAATACCACAAGTTAATTTGAAAACCAATTCTTTCCAACAAACAGTAACAAACTAAGTCTAAAACTGAGGTGAGTCTGTAACCGATCTTTGTTAACATAGGTCCCAATTTTCTATCGACAGTAGTTTTCTATACCAAGATAGCAATCTAAATCAGTCTCAATTCCGAAAATTCTCCGACAATATATCATTGTTTTGTGAACAGCACACTACTGTTAAATTTCACTACTATTAAATTACAAACAAAAACAAATTTAGTGTCCAAAATTCATTCATTTATTTATCATTCATTCTTTCAATTCATTCGTTCTTTCATATTATTCTTGAGGAACGTTTCCCCAGTTTCCCTTTATAGGTTTAGGATAACCCGAGTCAATGAGATTCCAAGAGAAGTCACTATATCGAATGTACTCTGTACCCTTAAAAACATAAAGTTTTCCATTTGGAAGAACAGACATCGCATCAAATCCACTTTTAAAGTTTTCTGGCAAACGTCCCCACGCGCAACTGTCGAGTTTCTTAGGATAACCCAAATCCACTATAAAAGGCTTTTTTTTTGTTAGAGTATCTTACATACCATTCATCTTTAGTTGCATAGGTTACGCCATTTGGCAGCTGCACCATGCTATCAAAACCCAATCCAAAGTATGAGAAGGGCACGTCCCAGTTTGGGGGTATGTTTTTGGGGTAGCCTGGAGATAAAGTTTTTGCGCTTGTGTCTGTGAAACGAATGTACTGATCACCGTTTGTGGCATAAGCAGTACGGTATACTTTATGACAAACAAAGCTATCATATCCTTGAGCAAATTTGCCTGGCAAATCCCTAAAGCGATCTTTCAGCAAAACTGGATAACGAGTCATAGAGCTGCCATCTTTAAATTTCACAAAGAAATTCCCTTTAAACATATAAGTGTAGCCATCGGACAATGTGGTCATGGCATCAATTCCTTGGTTAAAAGGGTACAACGTTTCTACAAAAAACTCATAGTTGTCAGCATTCATACGAGCACTGTCTGGATCATTCTTAGCTAGTGATTTACATCCCGAACGACCGTAAATTACATCCTCTACACCAGCCCTTGCATGGGCTAACTCGTGTACAACAGTACCTAATCTATTCTTTCTAGATCCACTAAATATTTTAAGATCTGAAAGGTATAGATTACACACTCCAGGTAAATTCTCCTCGAATATTTATACGTGTAAGCAATATAACTGTAATGCCAACAGTAATATTCATGTAAATAATTATATCCTTTAAAAGCATAGGTAATTACGTCCTCTTCTAATGACTTCTGAATCACCTTAAAGACATTGACGACTTTATCACTAAGTTTTCCAAACCAAGTTTTAACACGTTCTGGACTGCTATTGAGATCAGAAATGGCTGCTTTCACGTAATGGTATGCGGCCCGGTGAACTTCTATAATCTCAGCTCTTTGAGCTGCAGTTCCGCCTTCGACTATAGGATCTCGAGGAATATTCGTAACATGGCTACGTTTTCCAAGATTTCCATATTCCTGTGTTCTTCCACTAGACAAACCATGGACAGGAAATCTACTATTGTTTTTCTCGAACGAACGTGCCTTTTGTCCAAGAGTTTTTCTAAAGATATTTTCTGTTACATTAAACACTACAGCAGGGGAAGACAAATGACCTATTTTAGTAGGGATGACATTCATACCCTTAACGCTTCCTTTTACATATTGTAAATAAGTGTCTACTGCTACAGTGTAGGTACCACTCTCACTCATGTCATATCCAGCTGAAACATTGAACGTTGATGAAACAGTTATTCCAGCTGCAACGAGGAAGAAGCTGTCAGGACCTGGAAGACTACGCTTGACGAATATTCCATCATATTCTAACTTCTTTCCATTCCTGGTGACTCTCAGGCAATCAGACGGTTGTCCTTCCAGCGGTGTGTGCAGTTTCAGCACGGAATAGTCTTTCTGGGCGTTGTTCTGTAAGTAGAACTTGCATTCAATGTTGTCGTTGATTTGAAACAAAGGACGACATTCGATAGTTGAAGAGAAGATTCTTTAAAAACAAAACAACAATATCAATGAATTTTACTTGATTAGAATAAAACTGTTGAAATCAGGCATTTTCCTTTGGAAATATAGGGCTTGCTTTTTGTATAAACATTCAGGGAAAAGACGGCTATTCCTTACTTTGTCTCAGTAACGTCGAATTCGACGAGTTCTTCTCCATTTGTTGTTCCAAAGATCAGCAGTATCCAACAAACTGCCATCTTTACCAGTGTCATCATGATCAGATTTTCTGTAAAGTAATACAACATTCAAAATAAACTACTCTCACTTTAAACAATGTGATTATTAGAATTTACTGAGCAGCAAAATCATTTTAGCATTCAAAACAGCTTAAATGATCACCTTTAAACCTGCTGCACTGTTGTTGTTTTTTGGTGTGTCGATTTGGTGGCAAACTAATACTAAATAACAATAATTTTAATACACTAACTCGCCAATTATTTATCAGTATGAAACGGAGCACAAGTTGGTCTAGTTCATTCTTTCGTTTGGATTGACTGAAAAATGAACTGTTAACCAAACAGGTAACTTCTTGTCATTAAACACGTTGTTGTAGTTGTAATTCAGCAAAACACTCGGCAACACTTTTTTTTGCTCAGAAAAGCAGTATAATTGGGTTCTGCATTGAATACGTCCTTTTTGAAATTCAGCAAATTTTCTCCCAACATGTTTAGTACTCGGAATACTCGGAAGGAAAAGCAAACAATGTGGATGTCAAGCCATTGCAACAAGTTATGGAAAACGTCATCGATCTGCTGAAAAACGTCGAGTGCCATACTAAGTTGATACCCAAACGATTATATTGTGGAAAACTCTCCTATTTCAGGTGTTTAGAATACCTAGTCAATAATCAATCATATATCTTGAACTACGTTAATATTATAAATGTAACACAACAGGCAGCTCCATTCATACTCAGCTAATTTTAACAGGAAGTTTGCCTATTATTAAAGTATTTATATTTTAAATACGAACAAAAATAGTCGTTTTCGATTATCGTTTCGATTTAGCGGCAGAATAATGACAACTTTAGTACAACAGGTCAACATTATTACCGGAAAAACAACAGCTAGATCTGAGAGGCAATTTATCTATGAAAATGACGAACGCAGCAATATATCAAAAAATTGGTTGAAGAGACTTTTAAGGATTTGTCTTTGTTCGTCACTGATATATTTTCCAGAACGATACGAAGCACAGGTTGACCAAGGTCATTCATTCCGCTTGCATTGACTCAAAAATGAAAATTATTTTGTTCGTTGAGAGGTGATCCATTCAAATAGATGCGAAGGCAACATTTTAAGAATTACTGTCATAATAAAATGCATGCTATCTCAACAAAACTTCAGAGTTGAAATATTTAAGTTAAACTTACCGAATTATGGCTGTCCGATCTGCGCAAAACTTTAACAGTGTACAACTTATGAATGACCTGAGTGAATTGCTGCTCTCTTATATATATGAAAATTCTTGATTTTTATAGCTCATTATTGGCTGGGTAGAGTCCATTATGTCCATCGTTGAAAACATCTTCAATAGGGAAGTTTCCAATAGACAATAGACTTCTTTTGTTTTTTAACTTCTCATGGCACGCAATAAACGTCAGCAAATCGGAGAACTTTTTTTTGGCTTCCCTGTAATAATTTCAGTGTTATCGACAGGAGTTTCATTTGATGAAGAAAATGCTTTTATATTTCGAATTTTTCGAATTCCTTAACAACGTGTTTTATGCAGAACCCAATTATTCTTCAGAATGCAATTGAAGAACACTTGTGTCTTTAAAAAAGACCTTAACAATGAGAAGAGAAGACAAATTTATTGGCATATTCAATCCATCATGAATTTAGAGATAAAAGAACATTTGTTTATATATTTTGACTTCTGCTATTAAATCCAGCATGTATCACAGACTGATGTTATACCAAAACCTCATTGATAATGTTCGCGTTAATAGTTTGATTTCACTTCTAGAAACGCATTTGGTAAATGACACTTGTACGTTATTAGGATATGAGCTTAGTTAGCATGCGTTTGAGTAGATCTGTGAATAAGATTGTGCTAGAGATAGTTTGCCATATTACAAACATTTTTTGCGTTTTTAACTATAGTTAAGTGGTCATTTGCCATTTTAAAACAATACCTATCATTTAGTTTGAAGGTGTAATTTCGAGGGATCCGTTCTTTCGTTTACTTTCGGTTTAAAAAATGTGTCCTTAATTGTCTTTAAGAATGACCTGAATTGTCTTTACGAATGATCTGAAGTGCCTGTTCTCTTGCATATATGAATAATCCTGATTTGTATGGCTTATTATTGGCTGGGTAGTACATTATACCTATTGTAGAAATCATCTTCAATAGGGGAGTTTCCCGCAATAGACTTCTTTTGTTTTTGAACTCTTCATGGCACGAAACATTCATCAGCAAATTGGAAAATTAATGTTTTCTCTGACTTCCCTGCAATAATTTGTTATCGACATGATTTGTTTCTGTTTCATTTCATGAAGGAAATAATTTTATTTTTCGATTTTTTCTTTCTCCGCAAATACGCATGTTGCTAAGTAATTTGTTGAATTAAAAAACGGAACGTATTTAATGCAGGGCCCAATTATTCTTTGGACTGTCGTTGATCTGCATGAAGAACACTTTAACCGGCCGTAATAATGAGACGAGAAACAAATATATTCCCATATTCAATCAATCATGAATTTAGAGATGAAACAACATTTGCCTATAAATTTTGACTTCTGCTATTAAATGAGTTTATACTCGCCCTGCAACGAAATTAAGTACTGTCAAAACAGGGAGCAGGTCGGAGGAGAGAGGAGAAATAAGAGGCCCCAAGCGAATGACCACGATTTCGGTCATTCGCAGCGTGCGCGCACTTCCTGTTAGGTTGCATTCTCCTCCCCGCTGATTAAACGAACTGAGGGCTCTGGGGACGATAATTGGTAGGTTGTGGACAATGAAAGAAACGCGGAAAGTAACGAAATTTCGCGAGTGGTGCAGAAAGAAGGCGTGAGAGAGTTCCTTCCCTGGCCTTTGCCAATACCTAATTTTTCCATTCTTCTACCCGCATTTATTTTAGTGTTCTGCTGCCTTTCCTTTTCTTTCTACAATATTAACGACAACAAAAGCTTGGTTAAACAAGTTACACTAAGATTGTAAAATTTCAATTCAGTTCTAGAAACAATCCCAAACCTCAAAATGCAGAAATCGCACAAGATGGGCGTTTGTATTCCAATAATGTAAAATAATGTTCATTTCACAGCTCGTAATCAGTTTTATTTCCCTTTTTATTAATATTTTACCACAGTTTATTACCGTTCACAAAGAAATTCCCTTTAAACATATACGTGTAGCCATCAGACAATGTGGTAATAGCATCAATTCCTTGGTTAAAAGAGTACAACGTTTCTACAAAAAAATTCCAGTAGTTGTCAGCATTTATACGAGCACTGTCTGGATCATTCTTAGCTAGTGATTTACAGCCCCAACGACCGTAAATTATATCATGTACACCCGCCCTTGCATGGGCTAGCTCGTGTACAACAGTACCTAATTTATTCTTTCTAGATCCACAAAATATTTCAAGATATGAAAAGTATAGATTGCACAGGTAAATGTTGCGCGAATATTTATGCGTGTAAGCAATATACTCCTCACTAGAACAATGATATTCTTGAAAAGAGTAGGTAATTACGCCCTCTTGTAATGACTTCTGAATCACTTTAAAGACATTGACGACTTTATCACTAAGTTTTCCAAACCAAGTTTTAACACGTTCTGGACTGCTATTGAGATCAGAAATGGCTGCTTTCATGTAATGGTATGCGGCCCGGTGAACTTCTATAAGCTCATTTCTTTGAGCTACAGTTCCTCCAACCACTATAGGATCTCGAGGAATATTCATAACGCGGCTACATTGTACGTTTTCCAAGATTTCTATATTCCTGTGTTCTTCCACTAGACAAACCATGGAGTAACGAACGTGCCTTTTGTCCAAGAGTTTTTCTAGAGATATTTTCCGTTACATTAAACATTACAGCAGGGGAAGACAAATGACCTATTTTAGTGGGGATGGCTGGTTTGCCAGGGGCATTCATACCCTTAACGCTTCCTTTTACATATTCTAAATAAGTGTCCACTGCTACAGTGTAGGTACCACTCTCACTCATGTCATATCCAGCTGAAACATTGAACGTCGATGAAACAGTCTTTCCAGCTGCAACGGGCAAGAAGCTTTCAGGACCTGGAAGACTGCGCTTGACGAATATTCCATCATATTCTAACTTCTTTCCATTCAAAAGGGTGCACACTATTTCCAAATTTACCAGTCTGGCCGACCAGTTCTGGCAAATAATGGAATAGTATTTACGAATTGAGCCGTCCCACTGGGCAGTTCTGACAAATGATAAGCACCCTTAAATTCGGTTGGGCCCGAAGCTCTCGGAACGCCTCACAGGATTGGCTAAGAAAACAATAGAACAAACAGCAGAAGAGTGGACCCTAGCCCTGAAACAATAGAGCTTCGTGATACCCAGGTCCAATAAAATTAGAAGTTCTAAAGAGCTTCGTGGCACCTGTTAAATTCAAGATCTCTAAAAATGTAACGCAATACAAGTCACGCTCCCCTAAACAGCTACTCTGGGGGCTAAAGGATTTGTAATGGCAGTTCTGACTCTCGATACTGCCATTACAAATGCACATCACACCACGCAAACAGAGGATGGATAGCCTCTGCGCTTCGCCAGTTCTTCATTGTCTACAATCAAACAGCCGGATGCACAGGTGTGTTGGACACGCGCGTAAACGCTACCAATCAACGAAATAGTTTTTCCTCGGGTGGCCCACGCAAAATACGGACTTGTGTAAGCTAGGCCTCCTGTAATCTAAAAGTAGACTTAATTTTGAGCTGGACCACAATATTATATAATGACTTGCCTCAAATACGGGATGTCCGTAAAAACTTTATATTAGGCAATTTTAACAGAAAGGGGAAAGGTAGTAAAACAACAGATTGTTTAATATGTGGCATTACTTCTTTGGACTTTCATCATCCGAAAAGTAGGTATGATGAGAGGAAAAGCAAAATGTCAAGATAGGATTAAAATGCCAAAATTAAAGATAAAATATATTCAACGTGTTACTATTCATGATCTTCCTCTCACACAAATCACGCTCATTTCCTAATGATGGTATGCATGGGTATACGTGCAACATTTTTCAGACATGATTAAGGTCTGTGCTCACTCTTTTCCAAAGAATAAAGTGTTCTCCGACTTCATTATAAAGAATAATTGGGTTCTGAATTTAATACGTTGTTTGTGCAATTTTGCAAATTACTCGGCAACACGTTTTTACTTTATATAAAAGAAAAAGTTTCGCCGTCTTGCCATCATAAAATGAAAAGGAAACAGCAAGCATTCTGAATGAAAATGAGAATGAGAATATGACAGAGTCTTTCCATGGAAGCCATAGAAAACTTCTTCGATCTAAGAAGAGTGTTTCGTATACCGTAATAAGTTCACAAAACAATAGAATAATAAAGGTATAAACTTAAGGTGTTTTCCACAATAGACATAATGACCTAACCTAGTCAATAATGAGCCATATACATATGTATATACATTCGTAAACATTTACGAAAGAGAACAGGCAGCTCAGTTTATTCTTAAGCTGTTCACTGTTTAATAACATAGGTCAAAAATCTTCTGGTAAGTTAAACTTAAAACTTGTTTCTAAACTCTGAGGGCCAGTTACTTAAACGAAGTCTAGCTTAGACCGTGCATGGTTTAAGACAATTAATGGGCCTCCACGTACGTTTCCAAATTGATCATTTTAAGTAGATTAATGTATTTCTGGTCTATGCCATATGCCCTCAGTTACAGCGTTTATAGCAAACAACGTTTAAATATTAACATTGGCGTAATTAAAATTGGTTTAGACCACGGTCTTGTTAAAAACCGTCTAAACTTCATTTAAATAACCTTCTCCGAATGGTTATTAATAACCCATTCACAACAACGCTTAAACATGTTTAAATGTTGTTTAGTTTAAAACAGGATTAGAAAAAAAAATGCCTCCTAACATGTTTAACCGTTGGTGTGAATGGGGTACAAGTTTCTGTTATTTTGTCACGTTTCCAGCTATTTTTTTGATAAATTGCCTGCATCTTTCCCTGACATTAGTGACTAACAGTAGTGTTTTGTACGCTGCTATTACAAGGCCATCTGATTCACACCTAATTGGTTCAAAATTCAACGATGAAGCTGTTTTGGATGTCAAATTGATTCAATCTTTTTTGTGTGAAATTTTTAAATTTCACAAAAAAGTATTCATAATGTTTGAATTTGGGATGTCGTGTTACTCTGCAGAAACCCAGATCACGATGACGCTGGCAAAGATGACATTTTGTTGGATGCTGTTGATGTTTGGAACAACAAATGGAGAAGATTTCGTGGAATTCGACGTCACTGAGACAAAGTAAAGAGTAGCAGTGACTGTCTTTTGCCTGAATTTTGTTTTACAAAATGCAAGCCCTATATGCCTGATTTATATGCCATTTTTATTCTAATCAAGTAAACTCTCATTAATAGTTTTGTTTTGTTTTTAAAGAATCTTCTCTTCTACTCTCGAATGTCGTCCGCTGTATCAAAGCAACGACAACATCGAATGCAAGTTCTACTTACAGAACAATGCCCAGCAAGACTATTCCGTGCTAACACTGCACACACCACTGGAAGGACAACCGTCTGATTGCCTGAGAGTCACCAGGAATGGAAAGAAATTAGAATACGATGGAATATTCGTCAAGCGCAGTCTTCCAGGTCCTGAAGGCTTCTTGCTCGTTGCAGCTGGAAAGAATGTTTCATCAATGTTCAATGTTTCAGCTGGATATGATATGAGTGAGAGTGGTACCTACACTGTAGCAGTAGACACTTATTTAGAATATGTAAAAGGAAGCGTTAAGGGTATGAATGTCATCCCCACTAAAATAGGTCATTTGTCTTCCCCTGCTGTAGTGTTTAATGTAACGGAAAATATCTCTAGAAAAACTCTTGGACAAAAGGCGCGTTTGCTGGAGGAAAGGAATTGATTCCCTGGAAAGATGTTTCCTTGGGAAAGTACACAGGAAGATGTCAGTGGGGAATCTGCATCCTAAAAATAAGAGGACTAAAAAGTTATTTCTGAACTCAATTACAGTTATTAAACTTGGTTTGGAAAAATCAGTCATAACATTATTTTGGAGATTCGTTTGGTAAAGGGGTAATATAATGACAGATGATCTGTTTGTCGATCAGGTCAAATAAGGATTTACCATTTGTTAATGTCCTGTTTCTAACCATTGATTGTCAACAACAGTTCGGGTTGACAAGCTACGGTACAACATTAAAGGGAAATAAAACTGATCACGATATGTAAAATGAATAGTTTTATACTTAACATAGTTTTGGACGAAGATGCTCTGCCCCGAGGTCCAAACCCTTACCCTTTTATATACCATTTTTGACAGAAAAGGTAACCCTTTCATATACCTTCCATAGAAAATGGTAACCATTTTCATATACCTACAGAAGAAACACTGCATCTCTTTGCTATACTCTTGAAATAAACTTATGGAACGATATCGACGAAAAAACACATCAAGTTTTACCACTTCTTATTTTAACCCAGCAATGATATTCTTTATTCAGCTCACATTGTGGCAGAAGCCGAGATACCTAAATGGCAGGTTTCCCTTCCTTTTTTACACTTCAACTGGTAAAATTCCTACCCTTTTTATAACTCAAACCTTAAAAAGGTACCGATTTTGGGCAGATCATCCCCGTATCCCCCCCCCACCCCCCCCCCCCCCTCGTGGCCTGCGGTCTTAACCGCAGAAGGACCCATCAAATTGTTCTTAGAAAGACCGCCTTTAAAAAGAATAGCTGACCTAGAACTTGAGTGTACGTTTGTAAAATCTCGCCTCAAATTTTCCTTATCTATTCGATAACTACTACTTTAACCTCAAAGGTGATAAAAATTTTAACCAAAACGGTAAAAGATAATTAAGGGCAAAATTATTCTTATTACCGAAGACAAGTGAAAGCCGGAACGGACCATTCGAAATTACACCTTCAGACTCTAATAAACTAAATGGCAATCAGTGTTCTTCAACTACATTCTAGAGAATAATTAATTGGGCTCTACATTACATTACGTTGTTTAGGAAATTAACAAATTACCTGGCAACATGCTTTTTTGCTCAGAAAAAAAAAATTGAAATATAGAAGTATTTCCTTCATGAAATGAAACAGAAAGAAATCCTATAGATAACAAATTATTGCACGGAAGCCAGAGAAAACATTTCCGATGATTCTGATGAGTGTTTCGTACCATCAAACTAGTCTTTTGCGGAAAACGCCCCATTGAAAATGTCTTCAAAAATGGACATAATGTACTTTATCCGGCCAATAATTAACCGTATAAATCATAACTTCATATATGTAAGAGAACAGGCAATTTAGATCATTCGTAACTACAATTCAGGAACGGTCAGAGGCAATGAAGGTCATTCTTAAAAGCAATTAAGGACATGCTCTTTCAACTGAAAAGAAAGAACGGACACCTCGAAATTACACCTTCAGCCTTCAATAAACTAAATGATGGGTATTATTTTCAAATAAAACATGACCACTTAAGTAAATTTAAAAACGCACAAAATATATTATATGGCAAACTATCTCTAACACAATCTCATTCACGGATCTTCTCAAACGCACACTAGCTATGCTCATTTGCTAATGAGTTCCAAGTGTCATTTACCAAGTGTGATTCTACAAACTGAAATCATACTATTAACGACATTATCATCAAGGTTTTCGGCCGGTATAAAATCTCTGATACATGCGCATGCGCATGCTGAGTTTAGATAAGAACCTTACTGATTTAATAGCAGACGTCAAAATTTACAAGCAAATGTTGTTTTATCTCAAAATTCATGATTGATTGAATATGGAAATATATTTGTCTCTCGTCTCATTATAAAGGTCTTTTTGCTTAGGGTAAAAGTGTTCTTTAACTACATTCTAAAGAATAATTGGGCTCTGCATTAAATACGTTGTTTAGGAATTCAACAAATTACTTAGCAACATGTGTATTTGCTGGGAAAGAAAGTCAACAAATTACGTAGAAACACGCGTATCTGCTGGGAAAGAAAAATAGAAATATAAAATTATTTCCTTCCTGAAATGAAACAGAAACAAATCCTGTCGATAACAAATTTTTGGCAGGGATTCCTGTCGATAACAATTTTTTTGCAGGGAAGCCAGAGAAAACATTTCCAATTTGTTGATGAGCCATGAAAAGTTAAAAAACAAAAGAGTCTATTGCGGGAAACTCCCTACTGAAAATGTTTCTCACAATAGGTATAATGTACTTTACCCGGCCAATAATGAGCCATACAAATCAAAACTATTCATATATGTAAAAGAACAGGCAACTCAGATCATTCGTAAAGACAATTAAGGACACATTTTGTAAGCGAAAATAAATGAAAGAACGGACACCTCGAAATTTCACCTTCTGACTTTGATGAACTAAATGATAGGTATTGTTTTAAAATGGAAAATGACCACTTAGCTATTAATAGTTAAAAACGCAAAAAAAAAATATGTTACATGTATTTGTCTTATATGGCAAACCATCTCTAGCACAATCTTATTCACTGATCTACTCAAACGCACACTAACTAAGCTCGCTTAATAACGTATGTGTCATTTACCAAATGCGTTTCTAGAACTAGTGAAATCAAACTATTAACACGGACAATGAGGTTTTGCCATAACATAAAATATGATGATGATGATGATGCGTGGTTGTCCTGATGGTGTAGTGGTTATCACAACTGACTAGTGTGCAGGGGGACGTGGGTTCAAATCCCACTCAGGGCAAATTTTCTTTCAAACATTTATTCAGTACATATGATTATTTGGGGTTTGCAGAGTAAGGCCGGGGTTCTCTCATATACTGTTCATATATATATAAAATAGCCTGTATCCTTTGTGGATCCTCTCTTGTCACTCGCTAAGTTGCCTTCGGTCGTGTATCATGAATTTGATCCTTACTTGGGTTTCAAATGGAGTTATAGGCTTCCCCTGCCCTGTCACCTCGTAAGAAAAAATCCCGGGAGGCCCACGTCTGGAATCACATAAATCACCTCTTCGCCATGTTGCCATCATGGTTGTCCTGATGGTGTCGGTGTAGTGGTTATCACAACTGACTAGTGTGCAGGGGGACGTGGGTTCAAATCCCACTCAGGGCAAATTTTCTTTCAAACATTTATTCAGTACATATGATTATTTGGGGTGTGCAGGGTAAGGGGTTCTCTCATATACTGTTAATATATATATATATATATATATATATATAAATGCAGTATTACATCTAAATTTATGATGGATTGAATATGCCAATAAATTTGTCATCTTTTCTCATTATTTAGGTCTTTTTTAAAGACAAAATTAAAGTGTTCTTCAATTGCATTCTGAAGAATAATTGGGTTCTGCATAAAATACGTTGTTAAGGAATTCAACAAATTACTTGGCAACATGCGTTTTCACTGGGAAAGAAAAATCGAAATATAAACGCATTTTCTGTATCAAATGGAAGAGAAACAAATCCTGTTGAAAGCAAATTATTGCAGTGAAGCCAAAAAGACATCTCCGATTTGCTGACGAGTGTTGCGTGCCATGAGAAGTTAACAAAACAAAAGAAGTCTATTGTTGGAAACTCCCCTATTGAAGACGTTTTCAACGATGGACATAATGGACTCTACCCAGCCAATAATGCTCCATAAAATCAAGAATTTCCTTCATGGTCATATATATAAGAGAACAGCAATTCACTCAGGTCATTCATAAGTTGTACACTGTTAAAGTTTTGCGTAGATTGGAAAGCCATAATCCGGTAAGTTTAACTTAAATATTTCAACTCTGAATATTTGTTGAGATAGCATGCATTTTATTATGACAGTAATTCTATTTGAATGGATCACCTTTCAATGAACAAAATAATTTTCATTTTTGAGTCAATGCAAGAGGAATGCATGACCTTGGTCAACTTGTGCTTCGTATCGTTCCGGTAAATATATATGTGACGAACAAAGACAAATCCTTTTAAGTCTCTTCAACCAATTTTTTGTTATATTGCTGCGTTTGTCATTTTTGCCACAACAACGGTTTAAATGAAAAAAGTGACCCGTTTGGCTAACACTTTTTTTAGTCAATGCGAACAAAAGAATGACGAAGATCAGCTTGTGCTTCGTTTTGTTCTGAAAAATAATTGACGAATCGGTGTATTAAAATTATTGTTATTTAGTATTAGTTTGCCACCAAATCGACACGCAAAATAAACAAAACAGTGTCGCAGGTTTAAAGGTGATCATTTAAGTTGTTTTGGATCTCAAATTGATTTTGCTGCTCAGTAAATTGTATTATTATACATTGGCGTCACTAGCTCGATTTTGATTGGCTATAAGCACGCAGCTAATTATTGCTTGCTGTTTCTGTTACGTCATACCTACAGACAATAGTTTTATGCATGCAGAAGTGACGTCATACCTACAGACAATAGTTTTATGCATGCAGAAGTGACGTAAGTTCTTTACTTACAAGTTGACAGCTGTGCATTGATCACTTTTTTGTGCGCGCTCTTGTCTTTACAAGTGCAGCTCAGGAATATGCATAATAAAACAATTATTGGATTCGGTTTTCGCATGATAGCGATAATTATCAAGGCCTCAGTTTGTGTTATCCGCCTCAGCCTTCGGCTTCGGCAGATAACACAAACTTTGGCCTTGATAATTATCGCTATCATGTTCAACCTCATCCAATAATTGTTAAATAATCACATTGTTTAAAGTAAGAGTAGTTTATTTTGAATGTCGTGTTAACTTACAGAATATCAGATCATGATGACACTGGTAAAGATGTTAGTTTGTTGGATACTGCTGACCTTTGGAACAACAAATGGAGAAGAAGTCGTGGAATTCGACGTTACTGAGACAAAGTAAGGAATAGCTGTTTTTTGCCTGAATGTTTGTATAAAATGCAAGCCCAATATTATTCAAAGAAAAATGCCTGAATTCAACAGTTTTAATCTAAAATTCATTGATATTGTTTTTATGTTTTTAAAGAATCTTCTCTTCAACTCTCGAATGTCGTCCGTTGTATGAAAGCAACGACAACATCGAATGCAAGTTCTACTTACAGAACAACGCTCAGCAAGATTATTCCGTGCTAACGCTGCACACACCACTGGAAGAACAACCGTCTGATTGCCTGAGAGTCACCAGGAATGGAAAGAAATTAGAATACGATGGAATATTTGTCAAGCGTAGTCTTCCTGGTCCTGAAAGCTTCCGGCTCATTGCAGCTGGAAACACTGTTCCATCAACATTCAATGTTTCAGCTGGATATGACATGAGTAAGAGTGGTACTTACACTGCAGCAGTGGACACTTATTTAGAATATGTAAAAGGAAGCGTTAAGGGTATGAATGCCATCCCCACTAAAATAGGTCATTTGTCTTCCCCTGCTGTAGTGTTTAATGTAACGGAAAATATCTCTAGAAAAACTCTTGGACAAAAGGCACGTTCGTTAGAGAAAAACAATAGCTTTCCCGTTAATGGTTTTTCTAGCGGAAGAACACAGGAAGATGGAAATCTGGGAAAACGTGGCCTGTATGGGGGAACTGCAGCTCAAAGAGCTGAACTTATAAATGTTCACGTGGCCGCATACCATTACGTGAAAGCAGCCATTTCTGATCTCAATATCAGTCCAGAACGTGTTAAAACGTGGTTTGGAAAACTTAATGATAAAGTCGTCAATGCGTTTAAAGTGATCAAGCAGTCATTCGAAAAGGGCACAATTAGCTACTCTTTTGGTGGTACATTTTGTGATTATCAGACGCTTGCTTACACGTTTAAATATTCGCGCACAGTTTACCTGTGTGATCTATATCTTGAACAGCGAAGATTTACTGGATCTAACAGTAAAGTAAGTACTATTGTACATGAGTTAACCCATGCAAAGGCCGGTTTAGAGGATGAAGTTTACGGTCGTTCGGGCTGTAAATCACTAGCTAAGAATAATCCAGACCGTGCACGTAATAATGCTGACAACTATGCGTATTTTGTAGGAACGTTGTACCCTTTTAACCAAGGAATTGATGCCATGACCACATTGCCCGATGGCTACACGTATATGTTTAAAGGGAATTTCTTTGTGAAATTTAAAGAGGGCAGCTCTAAGACTCGTTATCCAATTTTTCTGGCAGTGCGCTGGGCTTTGCCAGGCTTATTTTATTATTATGGATTTGATAGCTTTGTTTGTCATCACGTAAACGGTAAGGCTTATGCCACAAACGGTGATCAGTACATTCGTTTCACGGACACAAGCGCAAAAACTTTATCTCCAGGCTACCCCAAAAAGATAACCCAAAACTGGGACGTGTCCTCCTCATACTTTGGATCGGGTTTCGATTCCATGGTGCAGCTGCCAAGTGGCGTAACCTATGCAACTAAAGATGAATGGTATGTAAGATACTCTAACAAACAAAAGCCTTTTGTAGTAGATTTGGGTTATCCTAAGAAACTCGACAGTTGCGCCTGGGGACGTTTGCCAGAAAACTTTAAAAGCGGATTTGATGCGATGTCTGTTCTTCCAAATGGAAAGCTTTATGTTTTTAAGGGCACAGAGTACATTCGATATACTCACTACTCTTTGAATCTCATTGACTCGGGTTATCCTAAACCTATAAAGGGAAACTGGGGAAACGTTCCTCAAGACGACTATTACTATTGGTAGAAACTAACTGTCGGTAACAAATTAGGACCTCTGTTAACAAAGATCGGCTACAGATTTACCTCAGTTTAGACTTTGTTGCTGTTTGTTATATTGTTGGTTTTCAAATTAACTTGTGGTATTTTCCTACAGATTTATATTACTGAGGTTTTATCGGTCTGAGTTACTGATGGCCTGTTTGTCAGTTCATATAAGGATTTTACGAGTGTTTTCAGTCCAACCGTTGACTGTTAACAACATATAACATTAATAAGCTGTGGTACAATTATATTAATAAAAAGGGAAATAAAACTGATCACTAGCTGTGAAATGAACATTATTTTGTATTATTGGAATACAAATAGCCATATTGTGCGATTTCTGCATTTTGAGGTTTGGGACTGTTTCTAGAACTGAATTGAAATTTTTTAGTCTTGGTGTTAACGTTTATATTGTGGGAAGAAAAGGAAAAGCAGCAGAACACTAAAATATATGTGCGCAGAAGAATCGAAAATTAGTTCTCGGCAAAGGGGAAGGGAAGGAACTCTCCCACGCTCTCTTCTTTCTGCACCTCTCGCGACATTTTGTTACTCTGCGCGTTTCTTTCATTGTCCATAACCTAACAATTGTCGTTTTCTGAGTCCTTAGTTCGTTTGGTCAGCGAGGAACTAGAATGCAACCGCAATATTGCATATTATTCACGGATTGGCTCTTGGTAGCCTTTGATTTTTCTTTGCACGTGATGTGGCACGCGTGATTCGGGTGACAAGTGAGTACCAAAGTACGGAACCTGATATAATCTATTTGCGCCTAGGCCTTTCTCGATTATGCTAGTAAAACTGGCATTTACTGCTCCTAGAAATTCTCGCATAAAGCCAAAAAATGCTAAAATAATGCCTGATTTCTTTAAAAAATGCCACTTGAATTCGAAAAAATGCTTTGTTTTTCAAACAAAACGTACAAACTCTTACATTATATGCTCATATCAACAACAGGTGATACTTAATAATTGTTTGTTTATAAAACTTGGTGTCAGAATTAAAACTTTTCCAGTCAACAGCAACTAAACAGTCATATTTGAAGCACTACCATGCGCTAAGTAAGTAAGTAAGTAAGTAAGTAAGTAACCTTTATTTAAACACGATGGGTGTTAAAGCTGAAAAGCTTGTGGGGTCGTGCACTATATTACATTACGAACTATTTACATCTAAAATAATTATAATTAAAATACTAAATACAATAAGCAAGACTATACTTTAGATATTAGATATTAGATATTTAGACTAGCACAATTCTGTTCAACTTCTAACTCATATAAAACTTTTACGTTTCAGTATACTGTTAGCAGTAGCGAGCGCTTATCGCTTGTTGTATTTTGCCATCACACTGGCTTGAATGTAATCGACGAGAGCACAATCTTGCTGCTCATTGAATGAGGCTTTCAGGGTTGAAAACACCCTTTCTGCGGCTGCAGAAGGCTGCATGAGTAGGACTTGCTTTACAGCCATAGCCCAACGAGGAAGTGGCTGAGCAAGAGAAAGAGTTACCCGCTGACCACCCATACCTTTTTTTCCGTTGGTGTTAGTACGTCATGTAACGGAAACAGACATACACTCACAAGTAACACAACACAAGTACACAAGTAACACAACGCACAAACAGTCAAAACAGACAGAAAACAATCAAAATTGTAAAACTTTAGGATTATTTATCCTTCTGAGTGCTGAAATCTGGATCACAGTCATGAAAATGACAGAAAATGCTAGCAATTCTTTTTCAAGAAAAAACGAAAAAAAATGCTCGTTTTCCCAAAAAATGCCGAAAAAATTGCTAGCATAATCGAGAAAGGCCTATTTGCGCCTTCATTGTTGCAATGGTCATTTACAGTGGAACCTCGATTTAACAAACCTCTATATAACGAAGTCCTCGGTATAACGAACGATATTCTTCAGCCCGGGGAAAATAACAAGTAAAATGTACGAAACAGAACCTCGATATAACGAAATCCTCGTTATAACGAGCACAATCCGGCAGCCCAAACATAAAATCTACCCCCGATATAACAAATATGTCAATGCGCGACAAACGATAAATCAGTGGAACAGACCAACAGTGTGTGCTGGGCAAAGGTATAACCTGTACACTATTTCCAGTGTTGTAGTTATATGTACAGTGTATTGTAGTTTCATACAGGCATTTACGTGCAAATGCGACTTGTTGAGATCCGGAAATACGAAACACCGTTACAAAACAATAATTAACTATACCTCGATATAACGAACACTTTTGGTTGTTTTCCTGCAAATTCGTTAATATATAACGAGGTTTTCGATAGAACGAACCCTCAATTTCCCTTGGCACTTCGTTAAATCGAGGTTCCATTGTAGTTTACTACACCGTGCTGACGAGTTCCAATAAAAACGAAACAGCTGTCCACCGGTTTCTGTCGTATCGTTGTCTCCCCTTCTAAAAAGAAGGGGAGACAACGACTTCGAAAAACTTCGCTAAATGGCGTCGGAATGGCTTCAAATTCGGTACAAGACACAAGTAAGCGACACATTTGAGGTTGGTAAACTTTATTTCAAAATAGACAGTTATTTACCCAATTTAAGAGAATCCGTGATTTTCCCATACATTTCCCGATATACACAAGCTGTCGCATACACCGACCGCCCGAAGGGCTCTCAAAAACACATTAAAAAGACGAATTTTGAGCTTGGGAACCCTGTGGTGATACTAGTACTATTCTACATCTCCAAAACGGCCGGGAAAGCGGCAGTGCGGTAAGAATAGACCCCATTCACAAATGGCGGCCGATTTATTATTCTTTTATATTCATGCTAATCAGCCCAACTAGCCTCGTGCAATAATTATCGGGTGGGGGGGAGGGGGAGTTGGAAAACCAGAGTGGGGCATAAAGTAAAATCAAAGCAAGGATGGGGGGGGGGGGCTCAAAGTAAAATAAGTCACTCAAGAGGAGGGGGGGCTTAACATTTTATTTCAAGTGTTTATAGTTCTCACTGAAAGACTTGATGATCTGTTCTGTGGCTGAACTGCAATTTCAATCTGTTGCCATACGATTATCTATTCTTCTCTATCTCTATAATATAGAGATGGATATTGTGATGAAGTGTTTCTGGCTTTTTAAATTTGAATAGCCCAATTTCGATATAGAGCGTATGCACATGACGTCACGGCGGCCATATTGGTGTACCAAAACAATAGAACGGCGGCCATGTTGGTGTACCAAAACAATCCTGTGGGATTTGAACGCTTTTCTTATGTTAACACTTTCTTTTGTTCCAATAAATTTGCATAGCTGCTTGCCACGTGAGTGCATACGCTCTATATTAAAATTCAACTTGAAACAAAAGACATCACTGCGAGGCTTAGGAGAATGATAGTAAGGATTTACAGCTGTTTCGATTTACGTTGTCGGATGAAAAAGGCGAAAAGCCAAGAGCGCAAGGTAGTGTGGGATTTTCTTGCAATGCTATTTATCCGACGTTAATTGAAATAGCTGTATATGATTTATCCCCTAAGCCTCGTAGTGTTGTCTTTTGTTTCAAGTTGAATTTTAATATATCGAAATTGGGCTATTGTCAACAACATTTGAACAGTAGAATATAGTTATACACCAGTGCAAATATTTTGGTCCCAGCTATAAAATCTGAAATCCGAATTCGCAAAAATTTTTTCCCGCGAAACGCAAAAAATCGGCGAAATTAAACTCCCGCGAAAATTTCATGCTCCACGGTAACTGATTATGGGAGGTTAAAGGGACATTTTCACGCAGATTTTGCCGTCTTTTAGTCAAAATACACCAAATAGTTGACAAAGTACCTTTGCTCAAACATAAAATTGCTCTTAGAACACCAAGGAAAAATATCAAGTGGTTTTTTCAAGGAAGAACAAGCCATACGTTTTTCTGCGATTTTTCCACGACACTTGGGAGGAACTTGAAAAAAATTGGCCAATTTTTTTTTCAAGTTGCAATTCATTTCCATCCTGGCCATCCGCAGCCAAAGATAACGAATTCTAGCTTCAGTGCACTGGTAGAGTATTTGTTAACAAAACTGGACCATTATTTGTACATTTCTATTGAAACAAATATGTTTTTTGGCTTTTCAAAGTGATACTAAAGGGGCGAAGTGTCACGCAAGCTTACAAACTTGAAAAACGTCGGGAGCCGTTTTTCAAGTTTACGCCACCGCCGTGAAAATCAGGCACAATCCATTCAATCCTGGGGTGCTGTGTACTCCGAAATTTCTCACATTAGTTACACATGCAAATAATCTATTTGTCTTGATTTAGTTTTGGTTATTTTCCCGATTTTGGAGTCGTACGGCTCAATATCTCAATTCTAAAAGTACGCAGTGGAAATGGACGAAGGTTCTTCTCCGGACCAAGTTAGTTGCCCGGGGGGGGTACTCTGCAAATGTTTGGGTGGGTGTGTGCCGCTGGGACTCTGAGAACCTTAAGCTAAACTAGACCATTTAAGCTGCATTTTGCAATCCTATACTAGACTAAACACCGAAACTAGACCTATTCCAGACTCGCTATTTTCCAGAAACTCGTTCACTATCACAGTTATTAGTTAACAGGGGTCAGTAAAAATGCCGTACTGCCTGCCGTACCGATTTTTAAATGCCATTTGCCAGTAAACCTTGTCTAGACTAAATTCTTCATGCAACTGATCAGTTTCGCGGAAAATGATACCCTATTCTAGACCAAAAACCTCTGATAACTATACTCTATCCCAGACTAAACTGCCTGAAAACCATACCCTTCACAGCGGCACATACCTATATAGCTCATATATGGGAGTACCCCCCCCCCCCCCCGAGGGGTTAGTTGTTGGGTCTCTTTAGAATCATGCAAGAAGTTATCGGATTTTCCTCGCTTCTCGCACCATTCTGGTATGTTTCGAACGCTCCAACTTGATTTTACTGTGGTTATCTGCCTGATTTCGGAAAATACCGACGTCGCTTCTTCGCGCAAAGTTTTACAGGGATGTGATTCGCTGTAGGTCCTGTAGCAATGATAATTCACTGACCGGCCGCGCCAGGCGAACGCAGATTAATTTAGCCTGCCCATCTAAGAATTCAAATGAACCGTTGCAAGGATGTAAATTGGATTTTTGTGACAATTATATTCTTTTTATCTTTTAAAATAATTCTAGTTCTCATTGTGTTATTATCTGGCAGTTGAGCATTATGAATAAAATTTGTTTGTCTCGACAAAAATAGCACGCTTCAATAATAAGACCTACAATCTTGGACATTTCAAATGAAAAATTAATACCACCCCTCCCCCCCAGTTCAGTGATGGGAAAATGGCGCGTTTTGGTTTTCGCGCGAATCCATCTTTGAATCGGGGGGAGGGGAGGTGTTATTTCTCTTTTTATTCCGTCCGAGATTGTAGTGGGCTTAAAAAATTCGCTTTGCAATTAGAGCATATTACCAAAGACAAACACAATATTTTATAGTTTTTTTGCTCTCTTGACAGAGAGCAATGAAAATTTCGGGACTTAATTTAAAGCCGATCAAAACAATTACGGCAGCTACATGACCTTGGTTGAGACCGCTTGCGCATGTTATCAAACAGATTAAATTCCTACTGTTGGGTTGATTCCACAGCAATCAGTACCTAAGTTGTACATCGTCCATGCTCAACTGATAACGTTTGCAACTTCTTGACATTTAGATAGTGTCTGATACTGACATGTACTGAGGCGTATGACTCCGCCAGAGTCGGGGAAACAACAGAAACGAAATCAAGACAAATAGAATATTTATGTGCGAAAATCTGAGACCTTTCGGAGTACACAGTACCGACGGCCCGACGTGTTTGCCTGCGTGACATATCTCGCGACATAGCCCCTTTAAACAATTTGTTTAAAAACGAGTCAGTGTTTATATACATAAATGTGGTGAAACAGTGACACAAGTGTCTGACCACACGTACAAGGTATCCACTGGTGACCCTGGGAGTTGCCTGTTAGCGGAGGTTTTACGTAATATATCAAACACGAGGAACAGTGTTTCATCAGATTTCCAAACACCGAGAAGTGGATTGGAAAAACGAGGCGCAGCCGAGTTTTTTTAAACCACTTCTCGGTGTTTGGAAATCTGATGAAACACTGTTTCGAGTGTTTGATATAGCTTCTCAAACTGATCGTTAAATGCGGAGAAAACGAAGGAATAAAATCGCCAAAATCTATGCAAATTAAGAAACGATTTCAAAACCTCCTTCACGGTAGTGATTTCCTTTGTGTTCTCGTCATGAATTATTAATGAGTTTGAGAAAGCGTGTGCAACTTGCTGAATAAGAGCGTATGATAGTCTGACACAGAGCTATTAAATAAAAATTCACTGCATGGATTTCATCTTGATTTGTTATGTACATCCATCAGCATTCTCACTGACTGTTTTGCCGAAGAAGCTGTGTGATAAAAATGCTTGGTTTTCTGGTTTTTCGAGAACCTTTTCAGCTTCACCGATGTCCCCATGGATAGCTTCTATGAGAGATTCTGAAACAACAGCACAAAACAAAACGTACGTGGTGTATATATATTGATAATAAATAAAAGTTTTGAAACTGACCTGCTAAAAATCTTTATAAAAAGTTTAAAAGTTTTTCTAAATTTTCGGTCGCTCACTGCGGCCTTCATCAGAGAATGAATGTTCTTTTTGTGGGAAACAAGTTATTTAAAATCCTTGACAATTGGTAGGTATACTCTTGGGAATGGCTTCCGTTCGTTGACACAATTAGGGTCGATGGTTGAATGCCACGATTCTAAGTAGAGCGACACAAGTGAGCGACCGAAACGACGACGCAGTGAGCGACGCAGTGAGCGACCGAAAATTTAGAAAAACTTTTAAACTTTTTATAAAGATTTTTAACAGGTCAGTTTCAAAACTTTTATTTATTATCATTATGAGCAGTGATCGCCCGAACAACGTATATATATTGGTTTTCTGGTTTTTCGAGAACTTTTTCAGCTTTACCGAAATCACTGAAAATCGCCTTCAAAAGCTCACCATTAGCGAAAACTCCGAACCAAAACAAGCCATGTGGTTTGGGGGTCTCAATTAGCAATTGTATAAGCTCAACTATAGCAAAACTTGATAAATATGCCTAATTTATTGCTGGTAGGAATAAATTACGCATATATGCGTAACTAGGATACAAAGGGTTAATTGAAGAGCAGTTTTGACCCATAAACGTCAAAATCCCCAGCTCCTTTAACCCTTTAAGCCCTAAGAGTGATCAACGTCAAATTTCTCCTTGTAATATCAATGCCTTATCAGTCAAAAAGGTCATGAGCATTAAGGACACGATCACACAAGATGAATTCTCTTGATATCCAAACAATTTCTCCCTACCACTTCTATAGGAAATGTTTAGGGACAAGACAAAAGTCTGACCAAAATTTTGGTGGAAATTGAGCAAACCTTGTGCTTTTGATCACTGCAATCATGTTTTTTTAATAAGTATCATATTTAATCCTCTTGTTAATCCAGCTGTTTTCCTGGGCCATATTGTTCAAAGCACGATTAAGCTAACCCAGGATTAGCATCAATTTTGAATCCAGTTAAACAACTCAACATTTGAAAATTTTCCAATTGAAAGTTTTCTGCACTTCATTTTCGGCTTTAAGTTGTCTTCACTACAAGCTATAAATGACCTTTTGAAAACATTTTTAAACAGAGAAATGAAATCCTTGGTTAACATTTAATCTGGGATTAGCGTTAATCGGCGTTTTGAACAACTGGCCCAGGTTGTCAATGACTTAAAATGTAAGCAAGAGCCACCTTGTAGATTTTACTGAAATTCCTATTTATTATTATTATTATTAGAAGTGTAGACATAAATATAGAGACTGCCGAAGGAGCTATTAATTAGTTCATTTATCATTTTTTTTAATTATTATTTTTATGAATTCTTTTAACTAGAAAAATGAATACTTCTTAAATCACATACACAAAAATGATACATGTATTTCATATATTTTGTATATAAATATGTACATATATATTTCTCTTAATAAGTTTTTTTAACTAGGGCTTTTAATATTTTGTAAACATTGTAAATTAATGGTTGATGATTTAATTAAGGAGAAATAAAGGATTATAATTATTATTATTATTATTATTATTATTATTATTATTATTATATTTATCATTTAAAATTTGCAAGTATAAAATTATTTGGTGGTTTCAATGGAAAGCCACTGTATGAGCACTTCGCTCCCAAACTGAAATATCCTGTGTATTGATGTCAACTCTTTTGGATTTACAGTAATTTATTTTGTGCACAAAAAAAGAAAAGGGATAAATTTATACTAACCTAATGATGAGAAGTCCTTTTCAGGTCGAATGAATCCTAAAATAACTACACTAAGCTCTGATCCATAGAAATCATTCTCAAATGAATGAATTATGTGTGTTTCCTGCAGGGAAAATGATAGATAATTATGGGTTTATTGATCGAGAAGTAAGGTCAAAGAAAACTAATCCATCCATCTTAACTGAACAATTACACTGGAATAATACTATTTTTAATATATATTTTTATGGGCAAAAAATTATTGCAGACCTGTGAATAATAATAATAATAATAATAATTTATTACTTATTCGGCGCAAATATCTATATGAATATATTCAAATGCGCCTTACAAATTACATTAAAATAATAGTAAAAATAATAAATCTAATATAATAAAACTATCCAAACCATATCTAATATATAGGCTAAAAATTACACAGAGTCAAAATATAAAATTCTAAAAATAACAAACATACGCTTTCCTAAAAAGATGAAAATAATTTACCGACAAGATATTTTTGCCCCTTAATTATTGATTGCAATACTAAGTAGGCAACATACACTGTTGGCCCATGTTGCCCACTCTAATCTAGGTTAGCCACACAGGATTTACAAGCAGAGGAAATGGCAGGAGATACATCCCATCAGGAGATACATCACAATCAAAACAATTGATTTTTTACATAAATTTTGGCACTTTTATTTTAATTGTCTCCAAACAAGTGCCATGCCTATTTAATTTTCTTTTCCTGTTATGTTTTCTTTTTTCATTGTCACTGGTCTTTATCAGACTTTATTTTTGTAAGAAAGTGAAATTTTTTACATGAAGTAGCAATGGGTATGAAGGACAAATTCTTGTTCAATAAATTTTGCCACTCACATTCACTCTTTTACTACATGCAGTTTTTTTTTTTTGTGTGAGCTCTTTTATGGGACAAGCTTTGGAAGATTTCTTCCTGCAGCTGTACTTGTCTGCATGAAATGGTTATCAAAGACATCACCTCACAAACAGTTTACAATAGGCCATTGTACATGTAGGAGTCAATGGGTTACATGTTTCAAATAGCATCATAAGGTGACATAAAAAAATTAGTTCCTACAGTACCATTGACTTTTTGGTGTTTTTATAATATGGATTCCATCCTATGCTCATGACCATCTTGTGCACTGGCCCTCTGTCCACACTTGCCCAGCCATAGTAAATTCCAGTGCAGATGGCTTCAGGCAGGTTATCCACAACATTTACAGGAAAGTTTGCTGAAAGGAAAAAATATGGGAAATTGACTTCTTAACACATCACTTACATTGTATTACTTATGCGCGAAGCGGCATGAGGTAAGGTTTCGGCTCCATTTTTCTTGTTATTATTATTTTTTTTTTTTTTTTAGTCACGATTTTGCATGAAAATTTATGCACGCATATTTTAAATTATGCATTTCCAGTTCATAGCCCTTTACACTTCCAGTTTGTTGACTTCCGGCTACTCTCACTTCCAGCAAAACAGCGTTACTGAAGTGTCATGACAGCATCTCCTACAACCCTACTTAGATTACTAATGTTCACATTAGGTATAATATAAAACTTAGAAGAATCACTGGCTTCATAATGGTACAGCCTTCATTTACAAAACATTCAATTGCAAACAATGTGGTTTGCAGGAACGATGACTGAATGAAAGGAGTACCCCGGCGTTTATTTCAAACTTGGCCTAGTGGACCCAGCGTTTCTTTGAATCACCAGTTTTTTTCTCGCCCGCCATTTTTTAAAAAAGGGTTATTATTCGTTTTTCTTGGCAGCCATGTACCTTGCCCTTAAATGTTAAGTTTATTAGACCACAAATAAACGTTTGAGGGGCTTACTTACAACTTCTATTATACCCGTCGTTTATTCAGGGCCCCGCGTTTAATCGAGAAAATATGGTAACTCTTCTCCATGTCGGACATCTTCTCATCATGTTTAAAATATATCGTAAAACTTTCTTACGCATGCGCATGAGTATAGGCTGCTTGGAGCCTCTTGTAATGAATTAATTACATCTACAGAAAGGTAAGGGTTAGAGACTGGCATTCACAACCCCTCATCAATGAGGCTCGCAGCTTGCTCACAGCCCAAGGTACTAGTAACAGGCCATTATGGTCCTATTAACTGGATACAGTTGTACAGTAGTCGTGTAGACTGTTCACAGTCCTCTATATTTTATTTGTCAAGTTTGAGCATTCAGTTTGTTTAGCTACCAGCTTGAATGCCATGGCACAAAACAAAAACTGGGAAGAACACAAAACTGCTCTGGGGGTGGATCAAAGTGAAGATACAATGTTCATGTAGCATGGCTGCCTCCCGCCTCCTCCCCTACCACTGTCCCCAGAGCAGTTTTTGTACTCTCTCCAGTTTTTATTGTGTCATCATGATGGCTAAACAAACTGAATGATCGAACTTGAAAAACACATGGAAAAATAGGGGACTGTTAACATTCTAGGTTAGTTGTAATATTAAACAGGGTGAGGCAAAATTGTAGTACATTGTACATGTACTCAACATTCTTTTAAAGTCAACTTAACTTGCTGCAAAACACTACAAATTGTCCAACCAGGTCAATCAGATGTACCGTATTTTCTCGAATAAACGCCCCCGGCGTTTATTTAAAACTCAGCCTTGTCGACCCGGCGTTTATTCGAAGCCGGCGTTTATTCGGGGCCCGGCGTTTATTAAACAGGGGTATATTTTCACCTTTTTCGAGTAATGTCTTTTAATGGAAAATATATTAAGTTCCACGAGTTACAAAGGCAAAACTTAGCAAGAAAATTTGTGACAGTGACAATTCATAGTTGCAATCGTATCGTTATGTTTCTGTTTCTTGATTTATAGCTGCCATATGTTAGCAAAGGACATTTGAAAGAACTCGAGAGTAGTAACTGGCGGTTTATGCATCTAATTAATTGTACAATAAAACCGAGCTCAAATAAACGCTGGCCCTGAATAAATGCCGGGACCTCGTGGGTACAAAAAATGTTGTCAAGTGTCATAGTTTACCTTGACAAAACTGAATGAAAGTTTACCTTGGCAAAGCTGTTCAAACCAGAAAGAAGAAGAGAAAGCGAACAAGCAAAATCTTCTGATTATGTCTTCTAATAATTGGATTTGAAATAGGGTATATGCTTTATGCTTCCTTGAAAATGTTCCTAAACATTGTTTGAAGCGGATTGAAACTGAAAGATCTCACCACTATAGCAAGTTTGTATCTGTTGTCATTGCCGCAAAGATAAAAAGCTGACATGAATATGCTGAGGTTTTTGGCATTTACATACAGTTAACAATATCAAAATTGAGATTTGATTTGTGTAGACTTTTACTTCCATCTGCGAGATATTTTTGATGTTGTTGTTTTTCATTTGAAAAGCATTAAAAGGCATGAGCAAAATTTCCTAGCTATGTTATAAAGCCCAGTCGAACAGAGAGATTAACTATGCTGCTCGTTAATCATCCAGTGATGTAACCAGTCATAACCAGTGATAAATTATTTGAACAATTATTACGGCATGAAGTTTTTAAAAAACCTTTTGTATTTGTTAATATAGTAGCTAGAAATTTTGGGTCTTTCTGCATGTACCGGTATCCATGAACCACTCATTGTCTTCTATTGTTTGTGAGGTATTGTATTTTTGGTCTTGTTTTGCATTTGTATTATTGTCGTTCTTTGTTCCTTTTGTATTACGTAATATGTGACCGGTACATGCAGAATCTACCGAAATTTTGCTCTTAAGGCATTAAATAGTCCTACTTGGTAAAATTTTCACATTTTGGAAACCAACGCCAACACAAATCATGCGCCTAACCTGTTCTTTATAGCACATATTTTTATTAAAAGAAAATACAATTTCGGTCAAGCCATTGAGCTTTAAATTATTGCTTGTCTTTGAATGACCAAACAAGCTTTGCGTGTTTTGACTCTGGAATAGGACAATTTAATATCACACTAAATAGATGGGTTCCACTACAATGAATAAGCTTATGCTTGCCAGTTTGGAACAGACAATGACGCACACGACTCTTTAGAAAGTCGATCGACATGACAATTATGGAAAAGCAAGTTGTTAAAACAAATTTAGTTTAAACAAGTATAGTTTCTGAAAAAACAAATTAAGTTTTTAGCTTTAAACGTTGCTGAAATCATTCACATTAACTGGATTTAAACTATTTTTAATGACAAATATTGAACTTGTATCAAAATTACGCTTACGTATATTTCCAACTCATGCCAATTTATTAACTCACCGGTTGGAATACCTAACTCCTTGCTGCCTCTTCCAAACCCTTTAACCACTTCCCCGCGCGAAAAATACGGAAAACAACTTGTAATAATGTCTGAAGGCATTCCTGAAGGCAATTTCAGCCACCGGAATAAGTGATAAAATGGAAAAGAAAGGTAACAGCTATGTTTAATGCACGAGTTACTGCTGATCCGTGTGTTCGATCCGTGTTTGTAACTCACGTGTACTATGAGAAACCGCAGACCAGATATTGCGGTAAATTGCGCAACAAAACATATTTGCAACGCTTTTTATTCCCGGGTTTTTAGTACATGTAAATTATTACGACGGAAAACATTACGTTATATAGTTATGTTTAGTTTCGCTTCAGCTATGTGGAAGCTGAAAAATGATTTGAGATAAAACCACAGGTAGCCCAAGCTATATGTGTCACAGTAAGCGTTTCGAGCGAAATTATAAGGATTTGTATGAGAAAAAACGGTCCATTCTAGGAGCTAAAAAATACGAACAAGATTTCAATAAAAATTGCCTACCTTACTTGGCTTGTGTGTTTCCTTGTCTCCTGTGTGGTTTTGGGGGCGATTTAGTGCGTTTCCAGTTAGTTTCCCATTGCTTTCGAAAGGATATATAGAAGAAAGCAATGGAACTAAAACTCACTGGAAACGCACTAAATCGCCCCAAAAACCACATATCACAAAATCACATTATGTTGCAAACGATGCCACAATTCAGTTCGATTTTTATAACAATCAACACGTTAAATTAAGTCTTAACTCACTTATTTTTATCCCAGGATTTTTATACATGACAAGGTAAGAGAAGCTCACTTTCTCCGATCAGCATTTTTAGATCAGTAATAAATGCATGTTACCGGAAGATGTTACATAACTTTCTCCACTGCTTGGTGCCAGCAAAACGTTGAATTATAAATAACCAGGGGCGGTACGCAGCTCTTACAAGGTCTTCTCTGATTAGCTGAGAAAACAATAGAACAAACAAAATAACGGGTGAAATAACAATGTGTATTTAAAGTCCAGATATACCTGTTGGAATGCGTAACTCTTTTCCTCCCCGTCTCATCCCCTGCACAACTGGAGCACGGATAAATAAAGGGAGAAATGACAAAACCGAGGAGCTAACCTGCCGAGCCTGACCCGTGGCAACCATGGTCTATTATGTAATCTCGTACCCCGAAATATGTCTGAAGAAGACTGGGTTACCTGTGGCGCGGAAGCGTGCGGCACGGTAGCGGCCAGGTGGCACAGCCAAACATGAGCCTTTCTCCTTTTCAATTTCACATGCATGGAATCTTTGAAGTCTTTGGAAAATTAAAATGCCTTCACTTTCCTACGAGCAAAGAGCAGCAATAGCTATTGGAGTTCCAGTAGTAGCATTGCTGCTCTATCTGTGGTATAGGAAGCGTCAAAGCACCTCAAAATTTCAAGACGAAGATGAAGATGCCAGAATGGAAGAAAGCGAAAATGTCGCCTCTGCAAACCAAAGGACCATCGAGGTCAAGGTTCCTCGCTTGGCTGTTGGTGCCATCATTGGGAAATCTGGAGCGAACATTAAAAAGATAGAAAAGGATAGCGGGGCTCGTATAAATATGAAGGATGAAGAAGAAAGTAGCGGAAACGGGGAAAGAATCGTCCTCATTCAGGGCGAACGTGAAAAGGCCAAGCGGGCGGAAATTTTGGTGAAGAAAATTATTGCTGAACAGCCAGTGATTAGAACTGAGGAGATTTTCATTCCCCAACGTGCTTGTGGAAGAATAATTGGCAAAGGAGGTCAAACAATACGAAACATGAGCTCCCTTTCAGGTGAGGATGTTTCCTGTTTAAAAATTTGCATTGTTTTCATCAACAATGTACAAATACTGTACTACTTGCAATAATGAAATGCATGATGTACTTTTCATGGTAATTTCATTCGAGGTGGCTATAGCCTGCGTGGCCAAGCATCCTTTGTCAGTGGTGGGACGTTAAGTATATGAGGCCTTGACTGAGAAGAGTAGGGGAGAAGCTGTAAAACCCACTGCTGACCATGTGCATAGCATCACAGTTTTGCCTCTAACTCGATCTATTGCTGGTTTTCATTTATTTGGCATCATAAAAATTCTAAAACTTAATATACTATCACCACAAAGATCTTTTTCTGACCTATTTTATACATCCGTGTGTTAAATCATTGTGGAAATTTTTCATGTACACAGGGCTCGAAATTGCGACCAATACGGTCGCATTTGCGACTTAATTTTTGTGTTTGCGACTAAAACTTCCAGAGGAGTCGCAAATTTGCGAGTAGTTTTCGTCATGGCCAATAACGAAATAAAAAGCCTAGCAGTCGCTACTTTGCCACTATTTTTCCCGAAATAAATAAAGAACTGAAAAAATATGTTGTGTGCCTTGATTATCGTAGACATTTGAAGATATGGGGTAAAATTGTACGTATTTTACCCGCAATGTTACGACGCAACGCTATTCCCTCAATCGCGGCCGACCGCGGCCAGGTAGAATCGGCCAAAGTGTCATCAATTTCGCAACGGTGACGGACGTTTAAGTGGATATGTTCCAAGATTGTATCCTTTCTGGAAGCTAATTTCACCAAAAAATATAACTTTGAGTTGTACACTAGTTTTAAGATCGAGAAAAATGTCTTGATCGTTACGATTACGTTTACGTTACGTTAAGTTTATAGTATTGCATGTTTCGTTCTGTACATGTACATCATCATTAGAGATAACGTGAAAGCTGTTGAAGTAATAAAATCAGTCTTGTTAATCATTTGTTAGTCAAAGTTATTTTTTAACTAATTGTTGCTACTTAATTTTGCGACTAAAATTTGTGAACTTGCGACTTGATTTTCGTATCTAGTCGCAAAATGGCGAGTGAACTTTTTTTTTAATTTCGAGCCCTGGTACAGTGTACAATAAAACATTCCTTGCTTTAAGAACTGTAACTTTAAAAGTTTTATCAAAATATTTTTAATTGGATCATGCAATCAGTTACACTGTAAGAGGGTCTATTATAGGGGGTCACACAGTCCGCAAACCGCTATAGTTTCCTTCCTAGACTGCAAACCGCTTTGGTTTTATCCTCAAGACCGAAACCGCCGATAATTTTTTACCGTAAACTGCCAGATAAATACGAATTTACCCGCAAACCGACACTAAAAAATGGCTTAAACCGCCAGCCCGCCAGAGCATAATAGACCCTCCTGTAAGGCTGAAGGCTGATAGCTCAAATCTGTAAATCAGGCGTGAGAAATTGCTCCGTAGGCGTGAGTAGGCGTGAAATCGGAGTTTTGGACTAACAGGCACGAGACTCATGCCTAAGGCGTGAGACTTGGCAGGTATAATGTTAATGAGGTAGACCAAAGTGGCCCTGCATTCTGTAATTGCTCCCTTTTTACCTTGTCTTTTCAATGCCTTTTTGGATTTTTGGTTAATTTAAGCACCAAACATATATTGACTTATTAATGAACGCCAAGAATAGTGAAATATATATTTTGTGGATTTTCTTGGTTATTTGACACTTACATGTACAAACACTACCTCTGACATATTCATGGATGGAAATTTAGTACTTGCCCACTCACCCTGAGGCAAGTGTTAAATATATTATATTCTTAGGCGAGTTTAGGTACTGTTGTACATTTTTACATGTAGGTGCAGATCTGAAAGTCACTTTCCTAAATGGCAAGTGCTAATTAAGTTTTAAATTCCAACCCTTCATATCAGGGCATTTTTGTTTTGTTTTATTATTTGGAAAAATTGTCAATGTAATTCAATGGCAAAACAATCTAACAGACCATTACTAATTGTTTTCTCAAGATGTTACAGTAGTCAAAACCAGTTAAACCAAAAAGTAACACCATTTGTTTAAAATTTCTCCAAAGGAAGTTTAGATGCCAAGGAGCATTGTGTGCCGCATGTATATTTTTAATTTCAAGAACATTATTTTCTAATTTCTTCTGCAGGAGCCAGAATAAAAATTGATCGTGACAATGAAGATATGTCAAGCTCTTTGCGCAAGTGCCTTATTACTGGAACCTCAGATCAAATTGCCAGTGCTAAGGGACTTCTTGATGAGAAGATTGCTGAAGATAATGAAATACGGGCTCGTAGGGGCGATACAGGAATGCCAAGAAACAGACGTGCACCCAGAAAATTAGAAACTGCTCCAGGTATGAAAATGGCAAACAGAAATTTTGTAAAGAATAAATAATGAAGGGGTGAGTGGAATAAGCCCTAAGTGACTCTGATCAACTGTTAGATTCTCCTTACAGTCTGTCTTGTAACAAAGGGAGAATTTGGCTATAGATCAGGAGTCACTTAGGGCCTTATCCCAAACTGAAATAAGGCCCTAATCTGAAACCAAATTCTCCCTTTACATGAGCATATACAAGGCAAACTGGAAGGAGAATCTAACAGTTGATCAGAAGTCACTTAGGGCTTTATTCCACTCACCCCTTGCTGTCGAGGAACTGTGGTGTGGTTGTATATACATTAAAAATTTAAGAGGAGGGATAACCTGAATAATATTTTGTTACCAAACTGATGGACCTTTAACCAGATGAATGGGGTTAGTTTCTAGAGAAACTGTGGTGCTGCGTCGGGTGGGGTGAAGCACAAGAATTTGGTTTTATCGACTGAGTCGATAAGGTAAATTAGCCACCGTAAAAAGATTCGAGAAAGCTGACGTTTCGAGCGCTAGCCCTTCGTCGGAGCGAATCAAGGGATTGTGGGTAGTGTGTGGTTTTATATAGTAGGAGGAGCTCCGCCATTGGTGGAAATTTTGTGACGTGAAAAACAAATGTAAATTAGTTGAATGAAAAGCGTTCGTTAATTCCGTGGGGTTTGAGAGTGCCGATTCGAAAGATGATTTTTTGTTCTAAGTTTTTACGGCTTTCTGTGTTGCCCTGGTGTAGGGAAACGCCACAGATTGTCATATGTTGTTAACCAGATGGGCTTATTCGCCGTTCCGAGGTTGCGTGGGAGATTGGGTCAAGTTACGTGTCGCAAAGCATCATAGGGCCGTTTTGGGGGAGGCTTCTCTATAACTCATCGCTTTTGAGGAGTCACAGTCCAAGGAAATATCGAAGGAAGTTGAGTGCTGCACATTCTTTCTCCCCCAGGGAAGTGGGTGGGTGGGTGGGAAGGTCAGTAATGGCGGATACAGCAAAATCCACTGCCCATCTTTCAGGACACACATGACCCAGGCCTCAGCCAGTGTAAAATAACCCTTAGCAAGGGTTAAATTCTATAACAAAATGAAACAAAGAAAACTGTATGAGTTGGTTATAATTTCAAGTTATAGGAAGTTCAAGTTTATTGACATTCTCAGGCTGTAGTATGCAATACAGACAATGTAGTGTAATCTACAAAGTGACATTGGCTCTAATCATTATTGTTTCAGCTTCCTCAACAGGTGTTGTGCAGTTTCCAAAGACAGATGACTTCTATGGGGTATTTGTATCGGCTATTGACAACCCAGGACATTTCTGGGTGCAGCTACTAACAAAAGATTCTCCGGAGTTGGATAAGATGACAAATGAGTTGACACTGATGTATTCTTCCTCTGAAATGCATGCTGTTCTTAATGCTTTTAAGGTTAGCTGTAATACATATTATAAAACTGTAAAATTGTAAAATTTCTGCTACAGGTAGGTAATGAGTTGACTCTCACCATAAATGCACTAAAATTGGCGGGTTACTGACTTCATTTTGGAGATAAGGTACATGTATCTGAAAGTCCACCCTATGACAATGTATTATTTTTGATAAATTAGTCTTCCTTACTCAATATGGTCCCAATGTCTGGTAGTCTAAAAATATTGCAGAGGAATCTTTAGAATTAAACTTCCTACATGTATGCCATATTTTATATGAGTGGGTCTGTTAAGCAAATTAAATCAACCGGTGATGTCCCTCAAAGTAAACCTGTAAACCATGACAGCTGCAAGTTAGTGGGATTTGATGTCACGTGGGTCGAAAAATGGGAACATTTTTTACTTTCTAAGAATGTTACATGTACATGTAAGGGTATAGAATGGTCTATCAGAAATGATGCATCTCGCAAAATATTTACCAAGTCTCGAATTCTCAGCATTTAAAATTGGAGTCTCAGAATCTCGGGCTCACTATAATTTTGAAGTCTCGTATTTTGATAATTTTGATTTCGGAGTCTCGTAAATTTTTGTCGTAAACCTCAGCTTCCATTGGAGATTTCAGTTACATTTTAAGCTGTTTTAGTACTATCAGCTCAACATTTTCCGGCAATTGGAGTCTCGAGCTCGGATTTTTTAAAGGTAAAGTCTCTGGCTCGGATGATAGAAACGTTAAAGTCTTGGTCCCGAATTTTTAAACAAGGGTCTCGCAGTCTCGCAAAGTCTTGAATTTATCATTCTACACCCCTACATGTATCAATCCCAAAAAAAAAGTAGGGGTCACATCCCATCCAAGCAAGTTAAGTCAAAGCAATGGCTACCATCCCTTTACGTGTTTAGTTTTCTTCTTTTGCACACTCGCTCGTGCATGGCTTAGCATGGCATTGCGACAGGGATTGTGTAAACAATAAGGATGCAAATAAACAATTAGCGCAAACATCCTTAAGTGCTCCCGATTGACGCGCATACAACATAGCTGTCCGATTACAAAAAGTTGTAATTGAATAGCGGTTATTGGACACGCATGTGACTGCATGCTAATTATAAACAATAGGCCATTTGCACGATGACGTCATATAACTACAACTACCAGAATCCTTCAGTCTTTTGTTTTGTAGTGCAAATTAGGGCTATTGTTATTTAAACCGCACTGGGATTGCAAAATTTAAATAAGAAAGGAAAAACGAAATGAATTCTGGTAGTTGTAGTTAAATGACGCCATCGTGCAAATGGCCTATTATTGGATGAGGTTTATGTGATAATTGTCCAGAATAAATTAATATCAAGGTTAAGGTTATTCCTGATATCACAAAAAACAGAATCTAATAATTGTTTTATACATTGTTTTAAAGAAAATAACGACAAACGCATTGTCACAGGTAATACTTAATGCTTGTGCTAATTTCTTTTTGTCCACCAGCTCCTGAATGTTTTTCTCCTTAAGGTGTTCACGGAACAGTTCCTTCACAAGTTTTGTGGATCTTTTTGTGTTTTCTGAGTCTTTATCATCCAGCAATTTATCAATTTCTTGCTCAGTTGAAAAAGCGAATCGAGGAGCCATGTTTTTACTTGGCTGTGTGCAAAGCTGCCACTCACCACCCATGAACTTGACATTGCTCTTGGAAATCATGCATTGCGCGCGCACTCTACAGATTATTCACTAATCTGCTAGCAGATAAGTGAATAATCTGTAGGGTGAGCTGATTTCCAGAATTAATTGTAGGCTCTTAGCCAATGAGAAGACAGATTTTGACTATAATGTATAATAATGTAAGAAATACGCACATGGATGACCAATCAAATTGGAGAATTTTGTTGTTGATACACTTAACAGTATTGTTGTTCATCAATGAAAGGATTGTGTTTATGTACTAAAAGGTCCTTTTGGTTTTGTAGGTTGGAGATATTTGCTGTGCACCATTTGTATATGATTCATCTTGGTACAGAGCACGCATTTTGGAAATCAACAAGGATGGAACGGTGGAACTGTATTATGTAGACTTTGGAGACTCAGGACAGATTTCCAAGGAAAAATTAAGAGAATTAAAGTAAGTTAAAGTGCACTAAAATGTACTATGATAATAAAGAAGTTCAACTGTAAAAAGATAAAGGTTTTAGTTTCTAAAGAAACTGTGCTGCTGAACCAGTGAGGAAGTAACACATGAAAGTTTGTTATCAAATTCATAAGTTGGGCAGCAAAAAGAGATTATTTTTTTGTTAAACATTTAATGGAGATCTCAATTGAATTGAAACATCACCTTTCCCTCCTCACAAACGAAATGGACAATCTACAGTTAACAATTTGACCAAATTTAATTGTCTGTTTATAATAGAATGATTTTCAATTGAGTTATAATAATAATAATAATAATAATAATAATAATCTTTATTTTCTCAAGTAAAATGACATGTCCTAAGTTGCAATAATAAATATCTAAAAAATATCTAAAGGTGCACAAAATACATTAAGTCTAATGAAATCACTAGAAATTATAAATAATTGTAGTAATAATGATGTGGAAAGTACATTTGTGCTGGCTTTGGTTTTGCATTAACTACACTTTATGATCGGCTAAAATGTCTCGCGTCACTTTCTCAACCAATCAGACAGAAAAGCAAAACCAATTGTGACTTGCTCACACACACGTTTTCCCCTACTTGACACCCGATACTTGTAATATTGCTTCAAGTTCTAATTGGTTCATTGGCTTGTCTGCATCTTGTTGTGATTACATGTGATTGGCCAGTGTAATTACTTTGGTTTTGTTTTACAACACTCAATGAAAAACTGCTGTATTACATGTGTGTACAACTGTAATACACGTACTGCATTGCTTATGTTCACTTTTTAGGAAGGAACACAACAGACTACCATTCCAGGCTATAGAGTGCTATTTAGCAGGAGTGAAACCTTCAGGTAGTAAATACTGTTCATCTTCTATTGTTTTGCTTCTTCTGTATTTTATTTTTCTCTCTCTAACCCCTCCGTCCTGTTACTCTTACATGATGCATGAATCAAACGCAAACCACTGACCTGCAAGTCAATAATCTGATGCACTGACCTCTGACCACTGCATCTGCACTGACTGATAGAGCCGTTACCAAAGTTTCAAAAGTGATTTTGCTGTTGTTTTGCATTGCTATACTTTGTGATTGGCTAAAAAACTCTTGCGCCACTTTAGAGCAGTTTTCAATTGAGTGTGAAAAGTAATTACACAATTGCTTTGGTTTTTCATTGCTACGCTTTGTGATTGGCTAAAAAATCTTGCACCACTTTCTCAACCTATCAGAAGTAAAACAAAAACCAATCGTGACTTGCTCGCACGCATTTTCCCGCGCTTGGCGCCGCCGACAGGTAATTGCTTCGAGCTCTGATTGGTTCATTGGATTGTTTACGACTGCTGTGATTGGTCAGAGTAATTACTTTCGTTTTGGTTTTATTACACTCAATCTGAAAACTGCACTATCAACCAATCAGAAGTAAAACCAAAACCAATTGATTCTTACTAACACACGTTTTCCCACATTTGGCACTGGCAACATGTGTTTGCTTCGAGCTCTGATTGGTTCATTGGATTGTCTGCCTCTGTTTTGATTGGCTAGAGTGATTGCTTTGGTTTTGGTTTTACGACACTCGAGTGAAAACCGCTGTGTACTTACCTGTAAATGCTCTCTAGGTGAAGAGTGGAGTAAGGAATCCACTGATGAATTTGATCAGCTTACTCACTGTGCTCAATGGGTCTCGCTTATGGCACGAGTGGTGAAATACAGTGGGGACATACCCTGTCTTGAATTGATTGACACCACTGGACAGACAGTAAGAAATCGTTTTCTTTGTGTATAAATCACAACTGAATACAGTTGTGATTTAGTTTTTTATAGAGGGTTTCGAAAATTTTGAAACCGGTTTAATTTTTTTTTTTTCTTTTGTCTCATTTATGGTAATGAGTCTGGAACAAATGAAAATAGAAATTAAACTGGTTTAAAAATTTTCAAGCCCCAACAAAATTTAAACCACAACAACTGTACATTCAGCGTGAATTAAGAACTGAAGAGCACCACCTGATAGCGGATCCTATTATTTGGGCTTCGCGTGAGTGTCTTACGCGATAGGCCGGCAAGTAATGCACTTTGCCAGTTTGCCTTGCTCACCACCTTGTAGCCCATATGACACTGAGCACAACGCAGAGAAAATAGAGTCTGCTCTCATGCTAAAGGCGCTTACCATTTGTCAGAAATGGCCGGCCAGACTGGTCAATTTGTAAACAGAGTGCACCTTTTTAACCCGTGCATACGCGCATGCGTAATGAACGGGTTATCGGTAACGGAGACAGATATGCAAATGAGCACTCACTCGCTCCTTCCATCAGCTGTAAACTTAGTGATGTACATGTAATGCTTTGTTACGAATGCGTTTCGTAACAAGAAAAACGTGAATCCAGAAGATAACGAAGATAAACAACAATAAGCTTAAAAATGTTTCGCATTTGGAGTCTTTAATGCAACATTAAAATCGATCTGAAAGGATTTTTCAACCGACACACGCGTTTTGATGCGTATCTACCTGGAAGTAATTAAATTTGCCGTGTTCCGAGTCAGTGATCTTGGTGGCCGAGTGGTTTCAAGCGCGGAATGACAGGCGAAAGGCGCGAGTTCAAGCCTCGCTCGGGACGTCCTTTTCTTTTTTTTTTCCTTCTTCTTCGTACTGAACATTATGAAAGTGATGTACCATATTTTTTTGCGTTTGTCAAAAATCCTTACGTTTAATTTAAAAAAATATATATTGAACCGTGTCAGTGTGAAAACATAAGCTTACCGCAATATTGCGTTACGCGTTGGCATTTCTTATTCACGGGTTGGCTCTTAGGAGCCTTTGATTAAAGTCCAATTCCTACGTGTACAAGTCCATTAAAACATTATGTGCTATCTATGAACTGACTGGTCTGGGTGGTCAGTTCCAAAAGAATAAGTGCTGCCAAACAGTTCTGACAAATCGCAAGCGCCCTAAGAGGGTATTACCCTGTAGCATACAGGTTTGACAGGTTAGGAACAGAGCAGCGAAGTTAAATTGTAAGTGCGTGTACTCAGAATGAGAGTGGAGTACTGCTGAATTAAAAATGATAGCTAAATTGAGAACTTACCGAGGAAAAGGTTCTTGAAAATTATTAAGCAGTCTAATAATAAATCCCTTATTTGCTGGTTTGACAGATAATACATGTGGATATTTTACTCATTGCTCATAAATTCAACGCAACTGACTAGTAAAATAACCGCGCTTACTACCTGTCAAATCATCTAATAAGGTGTATTTTTTCCTCTTCGGTGTTAAGTCGTGGCTTTAGTGTGACATTAAAAGAAACCTGTTGAGCTCTTCTTTCCTGTTGTTCTGTGCATTATTATTTATTTTTCATTTTCATTTTTTTTTTTTCATGTGCCTATACATAATAAATGTACTCTGGTACTTTAGGGTGTAAAATGTTTCTGGATTTTAATAAGGATGTTTTTTATTTTATTCAGGATGTAAATATCAATGAAGAAATGATAAAAAAGCAGTTTGCAGTGCGCGATATGTCGAGTCCACCAGAAGAGCAAGGACAAGGTATGGTGCAGAAAATGGTCTTAGAAAAATAATTCACATTTTTCAAAAGCAGAACCACTGATTCAAAACGAGACGAACGTTTATACATCTGGCGCTCTTGCTTCTTCAAGTGCTGTTAGTCTGTTAAATTAGTCTTGCACCTCAACACTTTTGCGAAAAGATAACTAACCTGCGAGCAAAGATTCTTGGGGGTGGGGTGACCAACATACCTCAAGAGAGGATTTCGCAGGCTAGCGTACAACATCCCTTCAATGCTATGGGTTACTCCACAAAACGACCACTGCACCCTGAGTGCCAGTACCCTGGCTCCAGAGGTCCGTTCTCTAAATATCAAGAGCGGAATTAACTGTATAAACGTTTATTTACACTAAAATAAAAAATAAAACCTTTGACACCTAGGCTGCGGTGCTCTCGTCTAGACTGCTAGCAGTTCCTCTCTGGAAAGTCGAGCGGGCGAACAAATACGCGATCGACAATCGACCGAGCGATCTCTCTCAAATTACGCGCCTCTCATGTCTCATATTTTCTCTTGTGGATAGGCCGTTGGCCGACCCCGACTCCCACAAAAGCGTGCCGCGAACGATCTTATGGTAACCAGGGTACAACCACTGAGGAGTGTCCTCCAAACTTCTTACTGATGACGTTGTATTTCCCGGATCTGGTTTTCTACCGGCGCTTACGAGTTCAGTGTCCGGACCGGCCAATGCATAAATAGTGTGCCATTATTTTTTCAGAAATGATCTGCCATACCAGTTAATTCAAAAAATAATACTGCGCATCATTTTGATAGACTTGTGGGGGGGGGGGGGGGTACTCAACAAAGTTTTGTACGGGGATGCTCTGCCCCGAGGTCCAAACCCTTACCCTTTTATATACCGTTTTTGACAGAAAAGGTAACCCTTTCATACACCTCATCTACATTTCTACATCTACATTTAATAAGTCGGTAAAATCCGAAGACATCACACCAACTATAAAACAAACATTTAAATAAGATAAAATAAGATAAAATAAATCAACGTATAAGTGTGAGAATATATATAAATATCATAAATTTAAAAATGAAATAAATAAATTAATGTATCATAATCATAATATTACATTTTACAAATTAAAATAGTTAAAATCTAATTTGCATAATAGTCAAAAAGCTTGGTTTTAAAGGATTCTAATGTGTTACTTTCTACTAAATCACCAGACAGAGCATTCCAGGTTCTAATAGTACGAGGAAAAAAAAGAATAAAAATAAACATCTTTAGTAGCCTTATCCTGCCTAAATTTCCAATTATGGTTTGTACGAGTTCTAATTCTGCTACTATGAGGCTGGAGATAATCATTCGTATTAAAATCAACTAGTCCACGGCTTATCTTGCACCTTCCATAGAAAATTGTTCCCCTTTCACTGAGATACCGAGTTGACTTACTTCCCTGACTTACATCCCTGATATATGTTGTAATGACAAGGAAAAACAAAAAAAGAGTTTTTGGCAAACATTTGAGCAACGTTTACTTACTTTTTACTTCAGTATAAACATTCAAATATTTTAAATAGACGAATAAGCTGTTACGTGCGACCTAAATGACAGTTTTTCCTACTCTTTTCTGTACTTCAACTCGTGAAATCCTGAAATCAAAGAATCCTGCTTACGGATGGTAATGGAGCCGCAATCGCCGAAAATGAAACGAGACGAAACGAAATTTATTTACCCACGTAACACCTAAGAGATCAGGAACTCGTTACAACGTGTACGTGCGTTCCGGATCGAATTGGAATTTAGTTTTTGAGGAGAGGGGAAAATTGGAGTACCGGAGAAAAACCTCTCGGAGCAAGGAGAGAACCAACAACAAACTCAACCCACATATGACGCCGGGACCGAGGATCGAACCCGGGCCACATTGGTGGGAGGGGAGTACTTTCACCACTACACCACCCCTGCTCCTGGTGTTGGTAGCGAATTTTGCAAGGTAACTTTTCGCGGTGTTTCAATGTTGTTTTTCACGTATTTTGCTTTTTAGTTTCAGACCTCTTTGAATATGATGCGAAGGGAGCCGGGATTGGACTACAAGAAACACCAGAAGTGATCAAACAAAACAGAGGTGAACTACAGGAAAGTACTCCGCCGATATCAAGAGATAGAGGCACCAACGGCGAAACAGAATCCGTGCAAAAACAGAACATTGCCGATGTTCTGTCCGAAACTGTCAGTAAAGACTTCACCGACGCTCCTTTATCAGATGTCTCTGATGGTAATCCTGCAGAGTTACTTGTTGCTGTGGCTCCCGAGATTGACTCCCCTGTGAAGGCTGCCTTGGTCAAAACCATTTCTCAAGATTATATCCCGATCCCTGCTGGTTCGTCACCAGACATGTCTGCGCCTGAGCAAGGGAACGTAGCAAATCTGGGTGTTGTAAAGGAGCAAGGGATAGTGGACTTAAAGCCTGATGTTGCCACCTTAGATCAAACCACTTCTACCAAGAAGAAGAGGCGAGAGAACGAAGCCGTTTTTGAAAGTGAACTGAATTTACAGCCTAAAGTCCCCCGCATGGATCTTACAAACTCTCGCAAGCACAGCGCTGAAGAGCAGCTGGGAGGGTACCGTAGCAGTCTCAATATTTCGCCTTTATCAAGACGAACCATGGCCGCTTCGTTCAGTGGAACCCGCCAAGCGTCAGAGAGAAGCGAAAACTCTGTTAAGAACGTGACAAGCTCTGTTCGCCATCAGGTGGTTCCCTCTAAACAGTCTTATGTTAATACCGTGACAATTCCTGATCACAGTAAAAATAGTAACGTCATCGTGTCCGTGACACCGAGTGTCACGCAACTTACAGAGGGATCCCCTTTTGATCTGGAGAACCACACGTTCAGAGCTTCCAATGAAAGTACAACGTTTACCCAACACGCCGTGACGTCTGAAGTGCGCCGAACTGTTACGCAAACCAACGGAAGTGACACAAAAACTGACTTCTCTGCGTCGCGACTTGAAGAGAAATTGGCGTCACATTCATCTTCCGCCGACAAAAAGCAAACTGTAACTTATGAAATAAACTTCCAAGGGACACCTGGAACGGAACCTTATACAGTCAAGAAAAAGTACACTTCTTTGGAAGACGTTCCCTATACAAGTGGAGCGTTTGGTGAGATGTCGCCCTCGGGCTCGCTTTTGGAAATATCCAGTAACACTGTGATAGACGAAGAAGAAGAGTACGAACAAGAACAGGTAGACGAAGAAAATGGCTCTAGTTCAAAATCGGCTCGCTCAGAAAGCCCCGAACCAGACAGCGACACGGAGTCTTTCATGAGTGCCAAAGAGGATATGACTTCCGACACAGATACTGCGGCTTACATGACGGCAGGAGGCAGTTCTGCGTCACTTTACACAGACGCTGTTTCTCTTGTGAACAACTCTGCAGAAGAAGCAACTACTCCTGTCAATTCTGACACCGAGGTAGAAGATGAGGAGGAAGGACAGGGATCTGGAACCCCACAAGCACCTGACGGAGAGGAGACTGGTGACCGCAGTCGCTCAAGTACACTGAAAGGCTTGAGAGAACAAACCTCCATTCTTGGCAGTGACGTCACCTCCGATGGCGATCTTGGTTACCGAGGGGATTCCGAAGAAGGACTCGCCTCTACCGACGATCTCCGAACAGCGGGCACGTGAATGACTGAGTGTGTTCTTATTCTAATACCACACAAAGGAGTAATGTACGGTTTTTGTGTCTTGAAAAGGATAGCCTAAATTATTCAAGTTGCTCATTTCTTATCGTTATCAATCTTCCCCAAAGTTAATTGTCCTTGTTCCTTCATGGTAAAATGTTTCTTCTTTGGGAATTTCTGCCATATTGAAGCATAGAAGAGATTTTGTGGATTAAAAAAAAAACGACTTAACTATGACTAAACCCATAAATGAAGTAGAGCTCTTTTCGGCTTAAAACAGGTACACTTTGATTTGTTTTATTATTTCACTAAATAATTATGGTTTTCAAAGTGACAGTTATTATCTTATTATGGGTCTTCCAAACAATAAAAGTACAGTCAAACCTGTATTAAGCGATCACCCTTGGAGAATGGTCAACTGACTGGTTAATACAGGTTGACCGTTAAATACCGGTTTTACTGGCTTAAATGAAAGTCGAGTAAGACACGAGTGAAAACCGCTGTGTACTTACCTAATGTACGATTTTTGTGTCTTGAAAAGGATAGCCCAAATTATTCAAGTTGCTCATTTCTTATCCTTATCAATCTTCCCCAAAGTTAATTGTACTTGTTCCTTGATAGTAAAATGTTTCTTCTTTGGGGATTTCTGCCATATTGGAGCATTGAAGAGATTTTGTGGATTAAAAAAAAACCACTTAACTATGACTAAACCCCTAAATGAAGTAGAGCTCTTTTCGGCTTAAAACAGGTACACTTTGATTTGTTTTATTATTTCACTAAATAATTATGGTTTTCAAAGTGACCGTTATTATCTTATTATGGGTCTTCCAAACAATACAAAGTACAGTCAAACCTGTATTAAGCGATCACCCTTGGAGCAGGGGCGGATCTAGGGGGAGGGTGCAGGGGTGCGCACCCCCCCCCCCCCTGCCCCTGAAATGACCTGCGGTTTTCTAATACAACTGTATTCTGCAAAAAAAAAAACTGAAAAAAAAAAAACATTCGTTAGTGGTGCACCCCCTCCTAAAAAACATCCTGGATCCGCCCCTGTGGAGAATGATCAACAACACAAAGTACAGTCAAACCTGTATTAAGCGATCACTCTTGGAGAATGGTCAACTGACTGGTTAATATAGGTTGACCGTTTAATACCGGTTTTACTGGCTTAAAGGGAAATCAAGCGAGATGAATTTGACGTGGAGGAATTCCCATCACAAATAAATTTGAACGAAAAGCGTTTTATATAAAGTTTATTGTGATGATAGAAATGGTTTCTCTTTGACATAGTGATCGTTTAATGCAGGTGAATACCATAAAAATAACTCGTTGTGACCTAGAAAAAGGTGACCGTGCCCGCTTAATAGAGGTAAGGTTCACAACAATTGAGGAAAAAAAATTTCCGGGTTCTTTTCGACTGACCGCTTAATACAGTGGACCACTTCATACAGGTCCTCTAATACATGTCCATTACTGTATGGTTCGTCCCTTACATCTTTTTCTCTCACCGGTCAAAGTTACTCTCGTGTTAGAGTAGTTTTCCACTGAGTGTGTCATTGCTTTGGTTTTGCATTGCTACGCCTTGTGATTGGCTAAAAATATCTTGGCCCACTCTATCAACCAATCAGAAGTAAAACGAAAACTACTTGCGAGTTGCTCGCACGCGGTTTCCCGCGCTTTGCGTCCGGCACATGTATTTGCTTCGAGTTCTGATTTTCTGATTGGTTTATTTTTATTGGATTGTCTGCGACTGTTGTGATTGGTTGATTAGATTGTCTGCGTCTATTGTGATTGGTTGATTAGATTGTCTGCGCCTATTGTGATTGGTTGATTAGATTGTCTGCGTCTATTGTGATTAGTTGATTAGATTGTCCGCGTGTCTCTTGTGATTGGTCCATTGGATTGTCTGCGTCTGTTGTGATTGGTTGATTAGATTGTCTGCGTCTATTGTGATTGGTTGATTAGATTGTCTGCGCCTATTGTGATTGGTTGATTAGATTGTCTGCGTCTGTTGTGATTGGTTGATTAGATTGTCTGCATCTGTTGTGATTGGTTGATTAGATTGTCTGCGTCTGTTGTGATTGGTTGATTAGATTGTCTGCGTCTGTTGTGATTGGTTGATTAGATTGTCTGCGTGTTTCTTGTGATTGGTTCATTGGATTGTCTGCGTCTGTTGTGATTGGCCAGAGTGATTGCTTTGGTTTTGGTTTTACTACACTCAATTGAAAACCGCTGTATCTTTTTGGGCCTCGCTTAAGTGATAAAACCTAAATCAATAGTAAATTTGTTTTCGTTATTTTAAAATTCTTTCCATCGCCAGTTACCACTTATCATTACCACCAGTTATCATGTTGCTTGGTTTGTACCATTTTTTCAAAGTGGCTATCAAACTTGTTGCTGTTTAGAGTGTCCTAGCTCACAGAACAGAAAAGTACTAATTCATAGCTTCCATTAGGAATCGCGCTAAGCAATGTGTTCTTCTAATAATGGGAGGGAATCATCGGCTGAGCCAGGGTAACCCCCCCCCCCCCCTCCCCCTCCTCCTCAAAAAATAAGGACCGAAACTATCCCCCGCCACACACGCACACACAATTCACTCCGCCCCCACCCCACCACCACTTACGATGGAGTCTGGATGCGCCAAAAATGTCGAAATTTTAATGGTATTTAGTATATACTAAAAACAGTGGTTAGCGCTGTTGGCGCCCTCTGATTGGCTAATGAAACTCGGGATAGTAAGTGCCATTCACATCAAAGCAATTTGCGCGCGAAAATTGTAATCGTTGGCAGGAATAAATGAGTTAAAAATCATCATTTTCGTGCTATATTATCTCACTATTTTAGTATATGCTAAAACAACTGGTCACCTCCGCTTCGGTGAAAAAAAGATCTCCAAACCTTATGAATGTACAATACGAGTCATTGTTGTACCGTTGTTCACTCTTATTTTATTGATGTTTATTCGAGAGCACATATTTTGATAACATTTAAGGCAACCCTTAGTTGTTAAAAAAAGACATTTGGTTAAATGAATTTGTTCATAAAGATAAGTTTAAAACGCAACAAAATTTGTGCTTGAAGATGTTAAAGCCGCTGTGATGTTTGGCCTAATAAATGAGTTGCAATAGAGCGGTTTTCAATTGACTGTAGAAAGTAATTTCGTTACTCTCGTGTTAGAGGATTTTCAATTGAGTATGGAAAGTAATTTTGTGATTGCTTTGGTTTTAAATTGCTACGCTTTGTGATTGGCTAAAAAAATCTCGACCCACTTTCTCAACCAATCAGAAGTCAAACCAAAACCAATCGTGACTTGCTCGCACGCGTTTTCCCGCGCTTGGCGCCGGCTGCATGTATTTGCTTCGAGTTCTGATTGGTTCATTGGATTGCCTGCCTCTGTTTTGATTAATTACTTTGATTTTGGTTTTAGACACTCAATAGGACATTTGCACGATGGCGTCATTTGACTACAACTACCAGAATTCATTTCGTTTTTCCTTTCTTATTTAAATTTTGTAATCCCAGTAGGGTTTAAATAACAATGACCCTAATTTGCACTACAAAACAAAACACTGAAGGATTCTGGTAGTTGTAGTCATATGATGTCATTGTGCAAAATGGCCTATTGAACACCGCTCTATACTTGTTGTTAACCGGTTTAGTGTACTTAAAGCTGAGGCTGGTGGGAACCAGCTTCCCATACATTTTCTTACATGAGAGCAGGTCCCCTATAACTACAATTGAACCTCCCGTAACACAAAGCCAAGGTGGCCGCTTACGAGAGATCAGACCACAGGGGGGTCAAGACTACAGGGAGGTCAGACCACAGGGAGGTCAGACCATAGGGGGGTCAGACCGCAGGGAGGTCAGACCACAAGGAGATCAGACCACAGGGAGGTCTTAACTCCACAGGGAGATCTTAACTCTGAATCATACACACCTGTAGTAATGTCAATATACAAAACACCTTTCAGCTTAAAATATTGTATATTGAAATTTTGATGCAAGGGACAAAATGTTTGTTTTATTGAGGTTGTTCTGTAACGCATTTTTCAATTTGCGTCTGTAGTGATATCAAAATATGGGCGAGTGGTCGCTTACCAGAGGTTAAAAACAATAGAAAAATTGAAATTACCAGCGTTGAAAATGGTCACGGTCACTTACGAGAGGTGCGGTCGCTTACGGGAGATTTGGACAGTGATTTGACTGGAATTTTGGAAGGGTGGTCGCACAAGGAGTTTCGACGGAAAACGTTGTTTCCGTTTTCCCCAAAGAAAAGGCAATCCTTCAAATTAGGACAAGAAGCGACAACAAACTCAATTTCTACAACTTAATTTTTTCATGAAGGTTTAGTTAAGAGCCTGTAAGAAAACATTTTTCATAGTTGTCAGTTGGCCAGGATTGTTACTGCCGGTTATTGGTTCTGGATTAGCTATTTTCTGAAAAGGTTTTTAAACCGTGACTTTTTTCCCCTTCATTAGAGTGGAGAAGCGCGCGTGCGTTAGCGGTGACGTCTTTAATTTTGAATTCAAGGTCTAAGCGCGAGGGAACGCTTTCCACTCGTTTGCGCCGTCGCTGTCCAAAGTAGAGTGCCGCGACTCCAGGACTCCGGTGTGACTGCTCATGCAGAGAAGACACCGAAAATTTAATTTAAAAAAAGAGGAAAGATCGATTAAAAAACCTTTTCAAGGAATGTCTGCTATTGATCGCACTATTATAGAATTTTTAGCTATTTCTGCCTTAATAAACTGCCCACTACAATCTAACAATATGTGTTTCAGCAGAACAACACCAACATCATACAGCTGCTAAAAAGAAGAGCACCAAAGAAGAAGTTAGAAGCCCTTTTCACGCTCACCCCGTTGCAAATATGTTGACCACAGCAAGAGATAATGCGATTTTCTGAATCCGGCATGGTTTTGTTCCCCGTGTCGCCACAGGCGAGTGGAACAATGCATCCCTTGCTATACTCTGTAAAGCCCTCCTTCTTGTGCTCCAGTTTCGAACACTTTCGAAAGCCGGCTCCACAGAATATTTCCTCTGATTGCTCGTCGCAGTCTTCCCATGAAATCGAGCTGTTGCACCTTACGCAGCGAAACGCGGATGCAATAAGCGTAGCGTCTGGTGTCAGTGCAAAGTTGCACAAGTCCTTTTCGCACAAGGTGATTCTGCATTCGTCGATGCGCTTTTCATGGCAAGGGTTGTACAAACGGGTATAGCAATCTTTACTATATGTTATTCTATCCCTCTGGGTATCGGCTACCATTTGTGCACCGCATCTTTCTTTATTGGATTCTTTGCATTCCGGATTACTCACAACCATATCACAAGCGGACCATGACACGTTGCTGCTACACTGGTAGCAATTTTTCGCCAGAACTGCAAAGTAAAGTGGATATGCAATAATGTTAACCCTTTGGCTTTCAGAATCCACCGTTGATTCATGTCATTTTGGTTCTTATTTTTCAGTTTGTGGACGAAATTGTTTGGTATGATCATTGAAATGAAAACTCTTCAGCGATATTTTACTGTGGTACTGTTTGTTAAGCTGTAGAACGTGGTTCTAAGTCTGACCACTTAATAAATGAAAGCTCTTCTGCAGTACTTTCCTGTGGTACTGTTTATTATGCTGTACAAGGTGGTTCTAACTTTTGAGTGTGTGGATGAAATCCAGTGTGACCATTTAGGCCCCGTCCACACGTATCCGGATATTTTTTAATCCGCAACTTTTTTTTGCGGATTAGAAAATATTCGCGTCCACACGTAGCGTATTCGAATCGTATTTGCCCATCCACACGTATCCGGATTCGCTCTAGTACACAGGGCTCCTCTTTAATTGTTGTCAACAGAGTATGCGCAAAGGTCAACATTTTGTGAGCCGCGTCGTGCGAGTTTGGCGGCAAGTTCGATTGCTTTCACCAAGTTCGACTGTAAACACGTTATAAGACTTGAAATAGGGAGCTTAAGCAACCACGACACCGACGGCAGCGAGAACTGCACAAAACAATACGTTTAATGATCAAAAAACCACTCTTGCACGTGCATTTTACATTTTAATACATTTCTTTGCCGTTCCCTGCAACGACGTCAAATGATCAAATTAGAGGTTTTGTGGAGAACGTGAACACACGGCGGTTAATATTCCTTTCTCCATTTGAACTAGTAAGCCGTCCCGTCAAATTCAGCTCCTGGCTGCAAAGTAGTTTAAAATCGCGCGAACCATTTTTTCAAGTGACGTTTTCCTTAGCGTTGCCGTCGTCGTTGCTTAAACTCTCTATTCAATAAGTCCAAGTAGAAATGATGCAATGACATTTCGGTTTGCCTCGTTGAATAGTCGAGCGGTTAAAGACTGGATCCGATACTGTTACGTCAGCGTATTAAAAAATATCCGGATTCGACCGTCCACACGATGCCGTACTCGTAGCGTATTCAAAAATTTCCACTCTGGAGAGCGGATTCAAAAAGTTGCGGATTCGTTAGCCGAATTCGCCGGATAGGTGTGGACGGAAGGCCAATCCGCAACAAAAAAGTTGCGGATTCAAAAATATCCGGATATGTGTGGACGGGGCCTTAATGAAAGCTACTGAGCAGTACTTTCTTGTGGGGGTGTTTACCCAATTCAAACCCTTTGGGATTAGAACTCTTTGTTCGTCATATTTCCATATCAATAAAGCATTGACATGGAAATTATATGGAAATATTGTTCCCAGAAGGTTTGAATTGGGTGCAACAATGCGTTAGTCGAATTGGTCTATCACGGGTGATCGTGGGGTCGTTGACCAAAATCTCGCAAAATGCCTCAACCTGCTCTGAAATTAGTGTGAAGATACTGTGAAAACTCTTGAAAAAGCCTGTCTTTCACTGGCGACATGAACAGACGCATAAGCGGAACTGAACATAGCAGTGCTTATGTCCAACGAAAACAAGCCCTATATAAGCATAAGCTAAAGCGCAACCATATGCATAAGGATCGAACTTTTTCCTTTTTCTTATCCTTGCGCTTATGCTTATGTTCGCCTTATGCTAGTGAAAACGAAACAGCATAAGGATTTTATAGCGGAGAACTCGCCGGGCCGAAGGCCCGGCTGCGCAGCCTCATACTCGTAGAACCCATGCCCGTCATTTTTCATGGTAATGGCTAGCGGAATGTTTCGCGGGCGGCGTCTGTTACATGTGTGTCCGAGCGTCGCGCAAGGCTAGCTCGCGGGCGCGTATGACGTCGCAAAACATGAGCGAATGACGCCACACGCGCGGCTACAGTGTTTAATGGAGCAGTAAAGTCGTTATTTCCAGTGCTCGACCTTAACTTTTTAACTTACTGGTCCTTTGGCTAGTGAGGTTTAAAATTGACTAGCCAACAGGCATCACCTGGTAGCCAAACCTTAAAAGGCTTGAGCTTTCGGTCGCGCGCCGCGCTCACTTTTATTTCGGTCGGGCTCCGCGCTCACTTCATTTTGATCGCGCTCCGCGCTCACTGAGCTCAACTTGTAGGCAAGTCTACAAACACCAGAATTATCTGATTGTCTGAATACTAATAAATTGATGTTGTACGGTGCTTTTTATGTTTGATTTATTGGTGAGATGATTACTGTACAATCATATGCAAAGCAAGTACTCCTACTGAACAGAAGAGTAGTAAAATAAAATGGTTAACTATCTAAATTAACACACTATCATGACAGGTGGGTTAACTATTCATTGTGGTCTGACAGTAGTACTTTTTCCCATCCGCGTCGGCGTAATATACCCAAGGAAATGTTGTTTTCCACTCGGATAAAAATGTTGATTGTTTGAACTTGACTCGCTTGTCCTTTCTGAATTCGAAGGATTTTTTGGTTGTGCTTCATCTTCTTTCTTATCGTCACGCTGCTTCTTCTTGTGAGTATTGCATTTGCTTGAAACTTTTCGCGAAAAAGATCCAAGATGGCGATGATGAAATTACAAAATGACGACCTGTCCATGAGTTACTGGGCTTCACTAGTGTTCAGTCTACCCAGCAGTCTTTTGCTGGAGTCGGCCATGGAGTTATCGATCGTAAAATGCGAGAAAACTTTCTTCTTTCTTTTTCTTTCTCTTTGGCAATCAACTAAATTGTTTCTTTACCTATCTTTTCAAAACCTCTTCTAACACGACTCGCCCAGTGGCTAGTGGTCCTCAAATTTTACTAGTCCAAACCCAATTTTTACCAGCCCTGGGCTAGTGGACGTCCGCCAAGGTCGAGCACTGAATTTTCCCTGCATTTTTTCGCGGTTTGCTACTCAAGACAGGGATACTAAATAAGGGATGCTCAGAAGCCGCTTTAGTGGAAAAAGATGAACTTTCAGGGATAAAATCTTGCTTCGAGGACCTTCATACGTTTATATCAATGCGGGAGATGCGGTTTGTTTTTATTACGGATTTCAGAACCAACGCGGAGATTTAAAGAATTTTCAAGCAAGCGAGGGACTTAAAGGTAAAACAAATTACAGTTTTCGATGGGAATTTATCTTGATATCAATCTGTGATTGACTTTTTGTTTGTGTTCTCGTTAGTTTTGGAGAATTGTTTATAAACGTGTAGCTTAAATTCGGTTGTATTAATTTCTTGAATTTCATCGAAGACACGGCTCGGCCTCGATGCGCTATAAATGGTACGCGTTTTGCTTTTAAACATAAACTAATGGAGATTTCAATAAAATTTTTCGAAAAAAGATTGTGTTGTCCATTTTTATGTGTTTGTTCATTCATTACATAGATTGAAAAGCGATTTTATGTAAACAGAACAAGACTTAGATTTAATACTCGCGTCGTCTTATGCAAATATGTTTGTGTATTTTTGCATTTTTGATTTCCAAATCAGTTTCTTGGGCATTTTTTGACAAGCAACAACTGTATTTTATTCGGAAAATAGTCGTAATAGTTATTCTAGACAGAGAAAAAGTTGTTTTTGTGAACTTTTGTACGGTCTAAATGTACTGTGCAGACGGTCGGGTAATAAGCTTACTATTTTTGAGAATTGCTAAAATTGAAAAATAGCCCGGTGGTCAATCTTAATTCTTGTGCTTCCGACCTTTCACCTAAGTTAAGTTTCATCTTAGTTAAGCTTGTTCAGAGGGTCTTCAGAGGGCAACGCTGTTAGGCCAAGCCTAACTCGGCTAATAGTAGCACTCGTTCTAGGTCCCTCGCGTATTCGTGAGTTCATTTTCATAAACGATTTGCCAGAGGCACTTAGTGAGAAGCTGCCTGGTTCTACACGGGAAAGAATGTAAAGATTTTAAATGAACACCTAAATCAAAAAAGGTTGCCGTCGTAGTTTGGTGTTTGGTGTTTGGTCATTCATTACTCCCGGTGCATGCTGGGGCAGGACTATTGCTTGACGACGCTGTGTGTGTGACGGCCGTCGTGGTTCGCAATATGCTTGCACTATACTCCGAAGATCTAAAATAGTGCGTTATATACCTCGGTCTATCAGTTGATGAGGCTGCGGTGTTCAATGACGGTACTGAGTAGTATTGCAAAAAGAAAAAAGCGGGAAAAACAAGCCAAAAATAAAAAGCTTTATACCGCATAAAATACACATTAAGGTCGCGGGGGATACCTGGTCATGAATAAATTCATAAGGCAAAATTTTAACAGGGGTGTCACTTTGAAAAACGTTATATCGTGAACGTTTGAAAGCCGATTTCGCTAACATTTAACAGGGATATTGGAGAATAATGGAAGTGCATAAGGATTGTTTTTTATTGAAGGGATCGCGCTTTGCATCAGTGCTGTAAGCTACTAAAGTTAGTTTGTTTAAAACGTGGTTTTGTGTCCAAGTTTGCTCCTCGAGAAGAACACAAAGCAAGTTGATTTCGCCACTCACTGATCCGTCAAAACGTCTATTGTGTCATATCTGACTCCGATTTTTTTATTTCAACTTTAATTAAAAGTTATTAGCTTTTAAAGGAGTAAAATTGTCCATGTTAGAATTTGAAGCCTCATATCTTCCCTTTGAAAGCCTATTTAAAAATTTTGAGTCAGATATGACAATCTACAGTACACCTAGTTTACCTTCCTGCAGTGTCAACTCATGAAATTCTCTATCCGCGCTGAATTCTTGGACACAAAATTGCTTGTTTTTACGCTTCCGAAGGCTTCCCGAGCAAACACGAATGCAAAAAATATATATGGTAATTTTACTAATTTTAATCCACGGGCTTTTGTCAACACTTCATGCAGAAAGAACAAAGCGTTGACACGCTTTGCACGTGCAATTATTGATACAGAAACATTACAGAGCCTGTTCGTGAATATTTCGCGATTTTTGGTATCAGCCGTCGCACTTCGTGCATACTCTTTTCATAAATGCATACTGATGAGCGGAACCTGTCCCCCGCGACCTTAAGGTCGCGGTTCAATAAATTCATAAGGCAAAATTTTAGAAGTCACTTTGAATAACTTTATATCGTGAACGTTTGAAAGCCGATTTCGCTAAAATTTGACAGAGATATTGGCGAATAATGGAAGTGCATAAGGATTGTTTTTTATTGAAGGGATCGTGCTTTGCTGTGTCCAAATTTGCTCCTCGGGAAGAACACAAAGCAAGTTGATTTCTCCATTCACTGATCCGTCGAAACGTCTATTGTATCATATCTGACTAAGTTATTAGCTTTTAAAGGAGTAAAATTATCCATGTTAGAATTTGAAGCTTCACATCTTCCCTTTGAAAGCCTATTTAAAAATTTTGAGTCAGATATGACAATCTACAATACACCTAGTTTACCTCCCTGCAGTGTCAACTCATGAAATTCTCTATCCGCGCTGAATTCTTGGACACAAAATCGCTTGTTTTTACGCTTCGAAGGCTTTCCGAGCAAACACGAATGCAAAAAATATATATTTATGGTAATTTTGCTAATTTTAATCCACGGGCTTTTGTCAACACTTCATGCAGAAAGAACAAAGCGTTGACACGCTTGGCACGTTCAATTATTGATGCAGAAACATTACAGAGCCTGTTCGTGAATATTTCGCGCGTTTTCGGTATCAGCCGTCGCGCTTCGTGCATACTCTTTTCATAAATGCATACTGATGAGCGGAACCTGTCCCCGCGGAAAGCCACCACAGGAAATCCAAGCGTAATGTTTGCATATTAATGATATTTGAAAATATAAGGCATTGTATGGAATTTCGAATTCAACGTTTTAAGCAATACATAAAATCAAAATTGCTGAATAAATTCGTTGAAACATTTATTAGTGTTGTGATCTATCTCTATACAGTGTTTCTACGCTATTTGAACGATGTTTAGTCCATTTATCTAACCTTGTATAATATAACTGAAAGGAAGGAAAGTTCGGTAGCTTTCGGCGTTCGACACGTGTCCACAAATGGCTAATGTTTCGCACAAAAATAGGTGCTGATCCCATTCTGACTGGTCGTCCTTACAACAGAAGGATAAGGTGTTGCATTGTTTACTCCGTATGTTTGTCAATGCTCGTTTTAACGTGACGCAAGTTTTATGCTAACGCTTGGCTTATGCTTATTCTCATATGTCGCTAGTGGAAACCAGGCTTTTGTCACCCTGATGAAAAGACGTGATCTAACTCGAGTTCTATCCTATCTTTTCGTTACAGCCTATAGCTGGGCTAGTGCTACGGCCTGACAATAAAATTTAACACTCTAGCAACCTTTACATTGGTGTGAGTAGCCTTTACCAGATGCAAATAACTTACGCAGTTAAGAACGCAAAGCTTTCTTCTTGATTTTGTTTTTCCTTTTATTCCTAACCAGTTAGGTACTCCTATTCTTTTAGATTACTTCTTGTTAGTAAGTACTACAAAACAATTTTATCTGTAAAGTACAGTGTAGCCTTAATTTTATTTCAAAATGTGATCTTTTGATGTAAATTCTATTGAATTGTTCTAAAAAATGGAATAAATAAACAAATATATAAAAACTTTGCTCTGGCTTTGGATGTGGTAGATCAGAGCGATTACCAGTGCTCTAGGGGCTATGAAAGCTTTATAGCAATGCAAATCCTTCTTCTTTCAAGAGCGTGAAGCAAACAAGTGAACTGAATGAAACAAAAGCAGAATATTTTCATTGTGTATATCTAAAATGGGAGAAGGGATAACGAACAATGAATTGACAAGCACACTTCGCCTATGTGAGAGCCCGGGTTCACTTCTCGGACTTAGCACCTTGAACCATATGTGAATTTGTTTTTTTCCACGCTGAAGTTCTTTTACGTACAGCAAGTAAAAAGATTTCCATTTAGGAAGGTTGTCTTACTCTGTTATAAGATTACCGAGGGTTTGGTCGAGCTCCCTTGTAACAAATTCAAATTTGGTATGTGAACCTTTTAGACCTGCTTGTGAGCAAATTAAAATTAGAATCATGAAATCCTTGCTGAAGTTGAAGATGACAAAAGCATTGCTGATCGAATAAAATACCCTCAGTCCCTCTGCTCTTCGATGTTTCTTCAACCGCTTCCTTCGATGTTTGGTCCATGAATATTTTAATTATCAAGAAATCATTCAACGGCTTGTTCTTAATTCTGTTAGTTAAATCTATTTTCCTTGTCGTACACATTTTTTGAGTAAAATATTACTACGACAATAAAGTATGCCTTCTTGTGCGACAATATTGACAGAAAACCGAATGAGAGTACTCACCAGAGACAACGAGGGGCAGAAAATATATCACCAATTCTACTCGAAGCCTCATTAATAATTTCACGCAAGAGATTTCCCACTAATTGCCACCGTTCGCTCCTGTCGAAAAAAAAGTTATCCAATTTGTTGTCTTCGTCTTCTCTTCTCGTTTTCTTCTCTTCTGATTTCCTAACTGGAGTCGCTGATAAGGATGGATCTGTATTGGAACTGTCACACTGCTGCAAATATGTGTTTGCTGAATTCTTCAAGTTAAGTTTTCAGCTGAACAGATGGACACAGGCTGTATGAAACAAATAAAATGAAAGACTGATCGTACCGTTTCGGAATATAATTTAACTGATTGATTTCTAACGGCACAGCTGTTCTTCATCAGGTTAAAATTCGAAATAAGTCAATTAAAAATATATATTCCTGAACCGTACGACCAGCCTTTCATTTTTTTCTATTGAGTAGATCCTTCCCAGGGATTTATAGTGATTCGAATTTGTCGAGCGGTCCATTATATTTGCAATTGTTTTACAGGCAGTTCCTTGTGTTTTAATTCTATTCTATTTTTCATTCAAACATGTTTGTTGTTCAATCTACTTCTTTTTTTGTTTAATATACCGCCATAGATCTTAAATAATAATAATAATAATAATATTAATTAATAATGTTCATAAAAACGCATCTAACATCTCCAGTCTCGATGCTTTTTACAAATATTGAATATAAAAAGAATGAACCGCCGTGACTACAGCTAGAAAGCTAAGAAAGACTAAAACTAAGATAAAACGACAAAGCTAAAAACAATATTAAAACTTCAAATCTATTAAAACAAGTGTGTTTTCAGCAGTCTTAAAATTGGATATAGTATCCGCCTGCTTAATTTCGGCCAGAAGACTGTTCCAAAGGCGTGGTGCGGCTGCAGAGAAAGCCCTGTCTCCATAATTGACGATGCATGTCCTGGGTACATGTAGTATATTTTTGTTTGTAGATCTCAGTGTGCGATGGGGATGGTGAACATCAAGCAACTAAGAGATGTACGCAGGTGTTATCCGTTCTGTGCTTTGTACGTATTTTTAACTTCTATTTTTATTAGTTATGAAAATTGTTTTTATATCGGGATAACCTCATGATTTCCCCTTTTAGGAGATGTTTTTAACTTGTATGTATTTTTGCTTCCTACATAAGCGATTATGTATGTATAATTTATCTCCGTCACCTGCCCCTCTGTCTTGGAAAACAACAGGAAATAAATCAATATTCCAACTGGGCGTTGACTTTAGGCCTGATTTCCGCTGCTCTTTTGGATTTGAAGCGCGGACTCACTTCTGCCGGCATGGCTGATTATTGATCCAGTCTGCGGATCTTACATTCAGTTAGTCAAACGATAAAACTGTTCGAACTAAAGGTAATTGTGTGACCACATGCCGTTAGTATTAATAAAATAAGATCTTCTCCCAGAGTCATAAACCTGCGCGCAGTCATATGCTACCCCACTGTACTACTTTCTACATGCAGTCGATATAACAACAGATGACACCGATCTTATCCTTATCGATTTCTTATCCTTATCGAGACCATAGTTTTCTCATTAACCATTCATTACGTATTACTAGGTTACGCCCAGGCAATACGTGGCGCTGAAAGTTAGTAATTTACGATGACATAAATTGGCAGCTGACAATGTGATGGGAAAACACAGACACTGCCGTCGAACAGTCGTGAAGAATTCAGTCCTATTGATCTATTAAAGTGACTATAATCCTTATTTTGTTGTCGCAAATATCGATTCTACATTAAGTGAATAATAAAGTGGTGGAATATTTTTTGATTTGAGTGTTGCGTCCGTGAGTTATAGAGGTTTATATCTCCAATATGCTAAGGAATGTGACGTCAACCCAGTCAACCCAATACGTGGCGCTGAAAGTTAGTAATTTACGATGACATAAATTGGCAGCTGACAATGTGATGGGAAAACACAGACACTGCCGTCGAACAGTCGTGAAGAATTCAGTCCTATTGATCTATTAAAGTGACTATAATCCTTATTTTGTTGTCGCAAATATCGATTCTACATTAAGTGAATAAGTGGTGGAATATTTTTTTTATTTGAGTATTGCGTTTGTGAGTTATAGAGGTTTATATCTCCAATATGCTAAGGAATGTGACGTCAACCCAGTAATTTATATTTTTCTCCTTGGGAATTCCACTATAGCTGTTGTCTGATTTAGTCACAATATTTGATAAAATTTTCTTACAGAAATCATAATGATAATATGAATGTTTATAAAATGTGATTTATATCTACCGACATGTTTTTGTGTAATAAATGAATACTGGGTTGACTTCACATTCATTAGCATATTGGAAATGTTTACCTCAGTCTATAACTCACAGACGCAACACTCAAATCAAAAAATATTTCACCACTCAATTACTCACTTGATGTAGAATCGATATTTGTGACACAAAATAAGGGATATATGCACTTTAAGTTCGACTGTAGCGCGAGAGGAGCGCGGAAGTTTTGAATCAACACCTCCGCTAACATACAGCAATGACGCGCACCGATGTTAATTCAAACATGTACTCAAAGCAATGCATAAATGTTTACTAATTTCTGAGGTGTACGGACTGCATATTTTTTAGTGTTCTAAATAACAGCGTTTTTGGCGGTGAGTTGAAGTTCCGTATAAACGGTTCCAACATTTGGGTTCTTTCTGTGTGTACCGGAGCACAGATGACGTAAAACAAAAGGAACAAAGAAATTGTGCTCTTTAAAAACCATACATTTTCTTTAATCAGAAGCCGTTTATTCTTGTTAGCTATATATATCCTTTTTCGAGTCGGTTTATAGTTCATGCTTCAAACGTCTTTTAACAACGATCTTCAAGAAAAAAAAAACAGAACTAATACCACAATAAATGCTTCAAATAAACATGGATGGATTATTAGATGCACACTCTCATGCAGTTTCTCTGCGGTTGTTATACTGCAGCAAAACGCTTGCTAGCAAGTAGTCCGTGAGTGTATGATCTTGCTGCTCATTGAAAAATGCAGAGAGCAGGCTAAAAACTCTCTCTGCGGCAGCAGAAGAACTCAAGGCTGAACAAGCAACACTTTCTTGACTGCTGAAGACCAATTAGGTCATAGGAAGCCCCTCCTCGTGGACCTTCCACTCAACGTTCTTTCCCTCGCATTCAATAACCACATCCTGGGTGGCAGCGATGTACTGTGACTGCTCTCTGACGAGGCTGTCGATGGTTGCGTCATTGTCGAGGAATGGAAAAATCCCGAGGGCTTCGACGGTAGCTCGTGTAGGCCTCAACCATCGAACGGTCACAGGGCACATCACTCTCGCAGCTTTGAAGGCTGCAACTGCGTCGATAAGATCCACATTGAACTTCCGTAAAAACCACTGTATCGCTAGCTGTACACAAGCCAGGGCTCTCTGTTCCAGGGTCGCCGCGCTCTGATTCAGATCTTCATTGGCAATTGCAGCCACCACTGCACGCACATTTGGAAACTACGGCGCCTGACAAGCCTCGGCAACAGCCTGCAGCTTCTCATAACATGAAAACACAAGGGGACCATCTCCTTCTAAGTAGTACGTTGCCTTGACAGAATGCTCCCCAACATAAATGCCGGGTTGCGACAAGCTCCAGCCTGAGTTTGACACGGGACTCAGGATGTGATAGTACGTTTTGTAGTTGGGACACAATGTTTGGGGCGATTTTCTCTGCTGCGGCCTCCTGAAGAAATCTTTGAACGTCTCCAAACTGCTCCAGTAGCTGCTTGTAAACCTCCCATTTTGACCACCAGCGAGTTTCGCTATACGATTTTGGCTTTCGGTCGGTTAGATCTTTCCATGCCAGCTTCGCCCTATAGCTGCGAAACGATCGGTTTCCAAACTCCAAAAGAATTGAAATCATCAGATGGCTGCCCACGTTATCGAGCGTGTGGGAAAAACACACAACTTTGAACATATTTGGAAAGATGAATTTTGTTCTGCTCAAAGCCGCTTGATTTACACTTGCCCCATCCCTCATAGCTGCTACATGAGAGTTTGCTCTAATCCCAAATTCGACGCACAGGGCCTCGTTAAGGACTCTAGCTAGTAGCTCATCGGCGTTCACCGACTTCGAGCAAATGTCATCCTTATTAAACGCTGCGTTATCGCCCATCTGTCGTCAATAAAACGAACGATTATTGTCTTGCCTTGTCTGGTACTCCCGTCGAATATCACTGACACGTCTCTTGTCATACCTCCTTGTCCTGGCAAAGACAAATCCTTCCCTATCCTCTCTACTTCTTGCTTGAAAATAAGGGTAATATATTGCCCAAGATTTGAGCTACTGATAAGACGATGACCATTTTTCTCTAACAGAGAACGCAGCTTGTCGATTTTGCTGATGGGAATCCCTGCCTTCAGAAATTCCTCTTCTACTTCTTGTCTGAATGCTTGCTCAGCTAAAAGTAGTGTGGCGTCTTGTCGAGTTTTTTTCGACTGAGTGCCTTGGTTATAGTTTATTCTCTTAACTTTGATTTCTTCAGCTTCTCTTTTGCACTCGCGTGTTTCTTTGACGCACAACGAGATTGTAGAATACTCTTCTTCGATAAAACAATCTCCTTGCAAGCATCACAAAAAATCTTCGTGCCTCTTATAATCAGATGCTGATTTGGGAACTGGTTCATACGATCGTGTAACGGAACTTTCGTCGTGTCACATGTTCCTCTCCTACTGTACTTTCCCTTTGTTGAATGTAGGGAACGGTCTCTGGCAATTGTGGCTGGTTCTGGCCCGTCATTTCTCCGAGAGAGCTGTAAGTTTTCGCTCGAACGGCTGACATAGCTGACGCCATTTTGTAACCTTCCCTAATATATATAGATAGGCTGAGCCTAACAGCGTAGCTCTCTGTAACAGAAAGCCGATGATAAGCTTAACCAAGGTGAAAGGTCGGAAGCACAAGAATAAAGATTGACGACCGGGCTATTTTTCAATTTTAGCAATTCTCAAAAATAGTATTACGCGACCGTCTGCACAGTACATTTAGACCGTACAAAAGTTCACAAAACAACTTTTTCTCGGTCTAGAATAACTAGTTTGACTAATTTCCGAATAAAATACATCTGTTGCGTATCAAAATTTGCCCGAGAAACTGATTTGGAAATCAAAATTGCAAAAAATACACAAACAAATTTACATAAGGCGAAACGAGTGAAGATAGAACTATAAAAGTCTAGTTTAGTTTACATAAAATCGCTTTTCAACCTATGCAATGAATGAACAAACACAGAAAAATAGACAACACAATCTTCGTTCGAAAAATTTTGTTAAAATCTCCATGAGTTTATGTTTAAAAGCAAAACGCGTATCACTTATAGCGCATCCAGGCCCAGCTGTCTTCGATGAAATTCAAGAAATTAATACGACTGAATTTAAGCACGTCAAAACAATTCTCCAAGGCTGATACTACGTAGAATATTTAATTGCCGCGTTAAATATTCTCCGTAGTATCAGCCTTGCTCTATACTTTGATTGTATCTCTATTTTTGGCTGATAGGATCTGTTACAGATCCAACGTACACCGGCAGCATTTTCGTTCACGGTCCTTTGCTTTTTATTCACTTGTTTTATTTTAGGACCGTAGATCTTTTTAGATCCGAAATGCTGTTTATTTATTTTTTACATGGTATTGGCCATGTTCGCAGAGGAATGGTTCTGTCCATCCTTACTTTCTTTATCGCGACAACGACATGATATTTCAATTTCCTTGCCCATTACTCATGGTCACGCGCCGCGGTGACGTGGGTCAATTGACAAACATTTGAATTCGAGCTCATCTGTTGCCATCACCACGTACGATTTGGTAGAGAACTGGCGTTCGCGCTAGTTTTTCTATCTTATTGCTGCTACACCATGCTGACGAGACCCAACCAGATCGAAACAGCTGTCCACGGTTGCATTTTTGCTTTCAGTTTCACTTATGTCCAGGATTGCAGATAATTAGATGCATGACAAATTTTGATATCCAACACGAAGTGTCCCGTTAAGTCTAAGTGTTTACTATCTTTTTTGAAATGTAAGGTAAGCATTAGTGTTAGTGTTATTTTTAGGTTAGGGTAAACGCACGTGTTTATCTTTACTTAAAGAGCAGAATTTAGGGGACACTTCGTGACGTTTTTTGTCTGTATTTTTGAAAACAAGTGATGTTGAAGTTGAGTAGAAGAGCAAGAGGACACTTTGTGACGCTTATTAAATTTGCCATGCATCTAATTAGCTGCAATCCTGGACATAACTGTTCAGTTTGAGATCTATCATGTCGTTGTCGCGTTAAATATTCTACGTAGTATCAGCCTTGCTCTATACTTCGAGAAAAAATGCAGAAAAAAAACGCCTTTGCAACCCCTTTTCTCCGCTAAACACAACAGTGACGTGACATCGGCCATGTAGCAAAGAAAAACAAAGCCTCGCTTTGGTTTCAGAATTGCTAAAATCCCGGATGTTGTTGTTTGCGACGTCATACGCGCCCGCGAACTAGTCCTGCCCAACGCTCGCTTGCTCGCTCGCACACACATGTTACGGACGCGCGCCCGCGAAACATTCCGCTAGCCATTACCATGAAAAATGACGGGCATGGGTTCTATGAGTATGGAGCTACGCGAGCGAGCCTTCGGCCCGCGAGAGCTCCGCGGTGGGAGGTATTGGAACCGACATGGTTTGCCATGGGACTTCCGGATCAAGTGCACCCTAGTCCCAGGCCCCCATTTCCGGGCTCAGTAAACTGCAAATACCGCTAAAACTTCGAACAACGTCAGCGTATAATTGGGATTTGGGAATCAACGTGCATGTCAAAACTCAAACATAATCCGATAATTATCAAAATATGCGAATTATGCTAACAGTGCTACTTTTTTAAAAATGGGAAAAATTATGCTTGTTTTCTCAAATTATGCTAAAAATTATGCTAGCACAATCTAAGCCTAGCAGTAGACACATGGTCCTCAAAGCCTGCAAAAGGAGATTTGTTCCTCTCATGAATGAACAGAGAAATGAAATTTAATTCGTTGTGGTTAACAAGATCTTAATTAAAGAGTTGGCGGATTTTGACAGGCGACAGGAGCCCTTCTTGTTATAAAAAAAAACACTTCGCATCGTCGAACTCAGGTCCCTTTTAACATTTTTTCCTCGGTGTCTCTACCTAAAAAAAAAGGAAATTTTTTTCCCCGATCAGCAAGCAGTGTTTTCTGTATATGTTCTAACATGACTCGCTTCATCGATCTGGTGGCTGATAAAGAGCCGATAAACATTTTAAATTATTCGGCAAAAAAGTACAAAATAATTCATTGAAAATTCAGTGACATGGAGATTTGTTATTGTTTAATATTCCGTTGTTATTAATATTGGATGACTCACGGCAGAAATAGCGTATTACATTGTATGAGTCAAATTCAAACCTTGAATTTACGTTATCATAAATAACACCGTATTTTCCAAGACATCAGACCGTTCATATCATTCGCATGATGAGAGCTCGAAGTGACGCATATGGCCTGTTTTCTGTCGTAACTCTTTGGATTTCATTTGCATTTGGAGAAGGTAAGTAAATATTCCAATTATAATTCGCCTGTTCTAACTGGATTTGAATGCGGTAAGCTTTGTATACAATCGTGAATTACCGCCATTTCGCAAATATTTGAAGACATCGAAGACAGAACTGATCGAAAAAACAAATATTTATACAATTAAAGCTAAATGTAAAGACATCACCCAAACAGTGAAATATTTAACTATTATAGTGCGAAAGCGCGCGTGATATCACCTAATTCTTAGCCGACGAGGCCGTAGGCCGAGTCGGCTAAAATAGTTCAACACATTGATAACAAAGCACAGTTTGAAGAAAAAATATCAAGGCCGGTCCGTCATTTTTGCATTCTCTTGTCAAAATGCGAAATTTACCTCCATCGTTGGATATAAGTCATGTAGACATAGCGTATATCGATAACTTTTTGACCATATTGGGGCAGTGTATCAATGTGTTGAATTATAAAGGTTTATATACGTTGATCTACACCACGCGATTTAGTTGATGAGTCGACAGATATTCAAATTATCTTTAGCTGAAGGCAAACCAGAAAACCAAACAAGTCAAACAACAGATAGACTTTCAGTTAATGGCTGTTTACATACAATTTCAACATTTTATCGAAAGTAACGATAAAACCTCATACAAATTCTTATACTTTGTTAACGAGGAGTATGCTGTGAGCCGTGCTGAACTATGATGCAGCGCACAAACGCGGTGATAGTTCGCACCTGTATACAAAATGCCATGCACCTAGCTGAAAGTGGATCAGTCTCTTAACCCTATTCAGACGGAGTCTGGGACCTGGGAGATATCGTCCCCTTCCCTCCCCTTCCCTCCCCTGACTTTGATTTTGAGAGTTTTCAGTTCATTTTTATTTAAGAACCCTAAATTTTGCGTCACGTGTGATGCGGGTGACAAGTTGGTTGCAAGGTACGGAACGTGATATTGTGAACGGGTCATTGTGCAATCTATTTACGATTACATTCTTGTAATCGTTTTTAGTTTGCCACAAGCTACACCGCGCTGACGAGCTCCAACAGAGCGAAACAGCTGTCCGCGGTTGCTACCCTGCTTCATCTGTTTCTGTCGTATTGGTGTCTCGCAAAGTCTACTTTTTTAGCCTTGCAGTTTGTAATAGAGTACCAGAAGCAAAGACCAATACAAAGTAGGTAGAAATTTAAAGGTGTACTATATTTCGGCTGGCCAAACCAGCCTTCTTCAGGTACAATGAGGTAAAATTTACATCGTTTTTCAGTTTTATATATAGGTGACATGTTTACGTAACAACGGAAATACGTAGGGCTCCACCTAGAAAAATAACAATGACAAACAGAAATAAAACTTGCTCATATATATGTTATGTTATCGGATAATAATTATAACATGTTTCTTCGCAAATGTTGAGGCTATGAGGTACAAGTGTTCTGCCTTTTGAAATTAAGAAAGCTTCTTTGGCCTTACGCGGAGTCTCGGTTAGAGAAAATTTCTTCAATGGCGATTAGTTGCATTTCATTAGAGTGATGACGTCACATAAGCTAAATTTGTAAAATTATGGGATTTGAATAGATATTATTCGCCGTCAAAATGGCAGAGACAGCTATTTCTTTTAACGTGTTTTATCCCATATGATAGATTCATATATGTAAGAATATTTTCACTTCATATGTAGGCCTATGTTAGTGTATCGTATGACCCTCGTTTCTTTTCAACTGTTTCCTAAAAATATGGGCAACTTGCGAGAATTTTTTGGGCAAATAGTTCATAGCCCCCCGTGGCAAAAAATTGCCCGTACGCCTATGACTATTCCTAATCGTTTATAACAGTGTCCTTAGGGCACTGCTAAGCCAATTGACGTATACAGTCAGAAACATCCAACTGAACGAGGTTGAGCAAGTGTTGAACAAAACTTCTAAATGAACTCACGATCAGGAGGCTAAGATTTCCTATATACAAAAGAACTAACTAAGGGCACTGACCAAGTGCAGTCCTACTCAAACAGGACAATAGGAACATCTTTGAAGATTTGATGATACAACGCTTCATTAAAACTACAGTGTCTTCTTATTATTTATATATACTAGTAGTAATCACAGATGAAAAGAGCGCGTTTGATGCCCGGGGGGAGGTGCACGAGAACGAAAGCGAGGCCGTGGAGTGGGTACCAGTTTCCAGCCGAGAGGTGCCCCTGATAAATGTGCGGGGCGGATTATTTGGCTTTGACCAAAATCTTAAAAAAAGCCTGCCTTCACGAGATTAGGAACAACAGTTGATGGTTTTGATTTTCGCACTGTCTCTTTAGAACAAAACACAGACTATTTTAAACTCGATGAAGCAGAATTAAAGTCAGGCTTGATGTTTTTTCCTCTCCGTTCAAGTAATACAGGCAGTCATTGCATGCCTGAACTCGTCCACGATTTAAAAAATGAGTATTCTGAGCGATTCGACTCGAATGTCGCAAAACAATGATAAGATTGAACAATCACGACTTGATTTCAATGAATTTTGTTTTCAAACAATATTCAAAATAAGTCGCCTACCTTATGTAAAGGAAAAGCATTTTCCTGATGGACTAGCCAACAATTTAAGCAGAAATTGCGAAAAGATTGGCCTGAAAAGTTAATGTTTTTAATCGGATGTTGTCTTTGTAACGCGCGTGTGCTCTGTTGCGTCGTCAAATTTGTAAAAAACTCCATGATGATGATTAACATTGTCAGCTTAGTTGTATGTTTAGAAAACACTTTAGGTACGTCCCTAAAAGCGAAGTATTAAAACTAGACAAATGGCGGAAATAATCGATAATCGATTAGGTCCCACAAAAATTATATATTGGATCTCGCTCAATGGGTGCAACTCACTCACACTACACATACTTCACTAGTAAGATCCCTTATTTAGCCCGCTTTAAGGTAATTAAGGAGTAAATTGCCTTGGGTTTCAATATTTACTGTCAGATTGATCCAGTCCACTTTTTAAACTAGATGTCAATTCATCATACATTTTCTCTTGTTTCCTCTCTAGCTTCACAACATCTAAAAAGACCTAAAAGACATACTACGTGTTTGTTAAGAAAATTATACCATAGTTAGGTTTAATTTAATGGTCACATCTGAGTGAATGAATCTGCAAATACACTTGAACAACACAGAGTAATCAAGGCCTAATTAATAAGACCAGACCCAGGGCCTGGCTAACAAACGGCGCATATCTTTTTATATACACTTGGGCTAAAGTTATTTTTACCCAAATATGAATTAAGGCGGGGGCAAACCTGAATTTTAATGAAATTTTAAGAGGTTTTAAGAAGGGATAGGAGAAAGAAAATGATTTTTGGAACACCAACAGACAGTTGATACCCACGCAAAAGCACCCCAGGTTGCTAGTGGACTAACTAGGTATCCGTCTATTAATTATTAACTACAAATTCTAATTTTTAAAATTCACTAAATCTTCAATATTTCTTATTTCTCTAAATTTTACCAATCCTTTGAGAAAAACTATTTCCTCCCAAACATACCCAAAAATCACCCAAAACTTTACAAAACATCCCATAACATAGTTTTCTGTTATAATCAGAGGGTTCTTTGATTGCTTGAAACGTGAACGAGATATTTCCATTAAAGCCATGTTAAGTGGCGGAAAAATGGCATTCAAGACACGAACTTTTTGTGGCAGAAATACCAAACCTGCTTGGGGTTCTTGCTGTAAGTTATATGGCCGAAAAATTTGAAAACTATTTATGGTCACGCAAATAGAGCTAAATTTTCATTCTCTATAGCATAGCTGGATGACGTTAAACCTTTAAACTCCCTATTTTGGACTATTTTCGTGTCCATCTATTAATTATTAACTATTTCCCTGAATTTTACAAATCCTTTCATGATCACCCAAAAATTTACAAAACATCTCATAACATAGATTCATATTTTAAGCGAGAGTCGTTGAATTGCTCCTGGATTGCTTGTTTAAGGAGGTACTGTACTGTGACGAATCTTGAAAGAGACCTGGGTAGGGGGCTCTTGGCCCGAGGGCCCTTTCTCCTGAAACGAGGGCCAAAATTGTTTAATTTTAATACGTTTATTCTCTAACTTCTTTTTTACTTGGGGTCCCTCGCTTACAAAAGGCTGATCCCCCCCCCCCCACCCCCAACAGCAGCAAGCAATGTTTCCTGTATACGCACTACTCCTGTACATGCTCCGACATGACTCGCTGATCTGCTGAGTTAAAGTTATTAATTATATGCACGCAAGTACAAAAGAATTCATTAAAAATTTAGTGTCCCAGAGGGGTTGTCATTGTTATAGTTATTGCGTTGTTAGCTCACGGACAGAAAAAGCATATTGCATTATATTTGTGTTTTCATTTCATTCAGACAAGTTTAAGTAGCGCGCGTTGAAAAACTCGAATTGCGTTATCATAAATAGTATTTTCCCAAGTCATCAGACTGATCATATCATTTGCATGATGGGAGGTGACGCATATGGCTTCCTGTTTTCTGTCGCAACTGTTTGGATTTCATTTGCTTTCGGAGAAGGTAAGTACATAATTTAATTAGAATTCGCCCGTTCTAAATGGCTTTGAATGCGGTTAGCTATGTATATAGTCCTAAATTACTACCAGAATGCAAATATTTGGAGATACCGAAGAAAGCACAGATTAAAAAGATAAATACTTGTGTGAAACATATATTTTTAAATACTTGTATAATAAAGCTAAGCGTAAAGGCGTTAAAGAAAACGCGGAATATAGGTTTTAACCTTCATCTACAACACGCGATTCAGTTGAAGAGACGAGTAGATTCAAATTGCCGTTACATTTGTGTATAAGTAACACTCCAAGATGTCTTTATTCCATGCATGCCTGTAACATATGTGAGTTATATTAATGGTGTTACTGGTCCTAAAATATTTACGGCACAACTGTTATCATCGGGTTATCCCCGGGGGGGGGGGGAGATACTCCCTTATATAAACTATATAGGTATGTGCGGCCCTAAAGGGTATGGGTTTCAAGCCGTTTTGGTCTGAAATAGGGTATAGATTTTGACCATTTTGGTCAGAAATAGGGTATGTTTTGCGCACTCTGGTCTGGAATTGGGTATGGTTTTTATAAAAAGCTACTTTTTACATCCCTTGAGAAATGCGGTTTGATTAACATCGGGAATTAGAAGCCCTTCTATTATCGATTTAAGGGTCTGGTCTGAAATAGGGCAGGGAAAATCGCATATTTTGATCTGAAATAGGGTAAGGGTTTTAAGAAGCGTGCCGCACACCCCCACCCAAACTTTCGGGGAGTACCCCCCGAGGGGTTAACGTGACCCTTCGAGGACAGATTATGGTTGTTTCTAAAGCTTCGTTTATCCTGTACCAAAACACAAACTGTCGGCGTAGCTGAAAATTCTAATCATGCATAATTCTGGACTATACGAAACGAAAAACGTTTTTTTTATTGAATTCTAAAGGTCGCATTCTTGATCTTGAGGGGGCGCATCCGTATCTCTCAGATCTCTGAGGTAATTTTAACTATATCAAAATAGCTAGGATTGATCGACATCGATTTTCTCCTTTTGATCCTGGAAACCTCAATATCGCTTATTGAATAACGCCAAAAGATGTGATAAATACAAATAGACAAAAACGATTTAGATTGGCTTTTAGACAGTATACGAAGGAATCAGGAGCTTAACATGTTTTTAAGATGCCAATCCAATTCAATATTATTTTCACCTATAACATAGATAAAACACACTAAAACAGGAAAACTACAGACAATACAGTACTTATAAAATAGAAAATATTATTGACATTTAATAAAGCCTGGAGGCTAAATCAACCACACAGTTTTCAGGTTAGCCTCCATGACTACTCCATTTATATGTAAATAATGGTTTTAATTAAAGGAAATCAAAGAAGGAATGAGGAAAAAGTGGAAACCTTCAACTTGAAGAAACGTGCCCGGATCCCGGGGGGGGATACTCCCGACAATTTAGGATAGGTGTGTGCCGCCAAGGTTCTCAAACCCTGACCCTATTTAAGGGTAGAAAATCGAGATTTGATACCCTTTTTGAGGCCCAGTTCAGGCGTGTAGTACAGTTTTAACAGACCATATCTTTTTCGTTTTGCGCGTTGGGGTGGATACTACAATTTAGTGACCCTATCTAAGGAATATCTAAGGATCACAATACCAAAAATACCAAAAAGGATACCCTATTTAAGGACTGAGCACCTCAAAAACCCTACCCTATCGGGCGGCACATACCTATATATCGTATATAAGGGAGTACCTCCCCCCCCCCCCGGGGCCCGGATACAGCACTATTCCTTAAAAGCAATCAATACATGAGAAATGATAATTTGTGTTTGAAAGGTTTATTGATGCGTGGCATTTAACCAAGGGAGGCTAGTAAGAAAAACATTTTTGAGAAGTATAAGTGTATTTATACAAGGGAAGATAATCTCACATCATCTTCTTTTGCTGTGTAGTGTTATGAAACTCGCTTAGTAATGACCTGCTTGGTCACACCCCCGGGGGGGGGGGGCACTCCTTGAAATTCTTGGTTAGGTTGTCCGGCGCGCTTCTCGAGACTTTCAAGTCCCCAATGAAGAAAGAAATCCAAGACCATTCGACCCCATTTCAGACACAACTGACCAAAATCTGGCTACATTTCAGTGGTCACTTTTAACCGAACGAGCTATCTCACGATCAAGACTCATTCTTTGCTCTTTCCATCCACTAACTGAAGTCCCCCCCCCCCCCCCACCCCATTCTTCTAATCTGTGATCGCGTTTTCCTTTGACTTGTGACTTGTGAGCCATTTCTAAGCTATCAATTAACACATTTTAAAAGGAATGTTATTGAAATGTCTAAATGGGAATTACTCTTACTTTTAAGATTATTTCACGCTTACGTAATTCCCTTTTAGCCATTTCAATAACATTCCTTTTTTAATGATTTCAGGGATCATTTCAATAAAAACATTTTTCAGCCATTTAGCTATTGCCTAACATTCAGTTTTTTCGGTCAAAAGCCACGATATTAGCAGGTAGTTCTAAGCTATGTGTTTTTAAAGAAAAACATCTTGCTCTAAGCTGACATGAAAAACTGAGCCATTTTCTCGGTTTGTCAGTCAAATCTATTTACCCCCAGCAAGATTCAGATTAAATATGTATAATCCCTTATGAAAGCTGTATTCCCGCCGTCATGTCTACCCAAAAAATAGTTGGAGTGAAGTACCGTACTCCCGGGCGGGGGGGGGACTCCCATATGTGGTCGGGCCGGGATAGCCTGTGAACAGGCTCTCTGAGTTTTCTTTTCGCCGCTATCTACTTTCGTCATAGCCTGCGAATACAGCCGCCTCTCATCGCTCCCCTGGCGGCCGGGAGCGATGAGAGGCGGCTGTATTCGCAGGCTACTTTCGTCATACCCCCACAAGGAGGCCTGTTCGCAGGCTAGGCGGGGGTGCTCGTCGGGAAAAAAAAAAGTGGAACCTTAAAAGATACCAAAGTGGGCGTGGTCAACCAGAATTTTACCCCTATTTTTTGCCAAATATGTGCTCGAACAATGCACCTACAGTGCTGGAAATAAATAGATCTGACTATACATGGGCTCGAATTCCAGCTACGATCAGAAGGAACACGGGAAGGCACTAGCGACTTGTCTTTCGCCAGGAACACCCTAAAAGATACCATTTTCTGGGAAAATAAGGTTTTTTCATCATATACCCTAAAAGATACCTAGATCCCGAATTTTAACCCCTAAAAGATACGACGAGCACCCCTGCCCGACCACATATGGGAGTTCCCCCCCCCCCCCCCCCCTTCCCCCGGGACCGTACTGTGCACGACTACTACAGACGCGTGAGCAACCTCGTTCCGAAAATAAACGGCACGCAATGCATGCAGAGTCGATGACGCTAGTTTAACCCACCAGGTCCATAGGAATTTCGGACACCTGCATAAGGCGATTATGATGACGTCATCGCCTAAAAAAGGGAAAGCCCTGGGAACGTGATTGATAGGTGAATTATGCAGCTACCACACAGTTCTTTAGAACCTCTATCACGCAGCTTTATTGTTTTCAGGGCTAGAGGGAGGGTCCATTGTTTTGTTGTTTGTTCTATTGTTTACTCATCCAATCACAGAAAACCTTGTAATAGCTGTGTACTGCACGGTATTATGTGTCATGTGGCACATGAGGCCTCCACCGACTGAACATATGATCTAAGAGAGTATGAGGGCTAAGAAAGACCCAACAAACCCTGATCTATAATGTTGAATCAACCAAGCTATTTCTGATTCTCCTCCCATTTCAGTCCTACAAAAGTATGGAAGCCACGTGTAGGAATGTTAGAAAATTCGGCAGTCGAACATCCGCTATTAGACAAACTCGTAAGTAGACACCTCTCGGAAGCGGACACTCGTAGTTCCTGCTAATATGCAAACAGTTACATTTTTAATCTCACACAAGCAGACAGTCCTTCAAGGGGGAGGAATCGATGTTTCCCTGCATCCTCGCCGCTCGTGTTTGTCAAAATTCTGTCCTCGCCTGAGGAATGATCCTGCCAGTTGAGCTACGCAGGATGGAAGATTCTTAATAATGTTATGTTTCTTTTTACAGGTTCCTTCGAAACGTTCCACACACAAGAGGGTTGTAACGCTACACTCCTCTGTCATCAGCCCGGCAATGTCACGTGGTTAAAGACAGTCACCGCACAGAAAATTGAAGGTGAAATACAACTATTTAGATTTAAGGGGGAGGGGAGGGGGAGTTGGAGGCAGGGTGTTAGGAACTTGCCGCTTCCCTTACCATTTACACGGGTTGAAATTATAATAACAATAAGTATTGAAAATCACGCGAAAAGCAACAAAAACTTTGGACTTGTTCTTCGTGCAATTTTCTATGCTGATTGCTATTATAATTTCAACCCGCGAGGTATGTTTGAGTCTTTGACGTCACTTTCTCCCATTCGCAACCAAGCCTTGGAACAAGGTTGAGTAATGGCGGCCGTAAATTCTCGGAAATAAATGTTAAAATAAAATGACTTCTGATGTTCGTAATGGATTGAAATTTGGCAAGATGAGTAAGAAAGTCACGAAAGTCACGAAAATGTAAATCAAAAATTTTATCATAGGGGCACTTTAAAACCTATTAAAGACCCAACGACTGATCGTTGAAACGAACGGAATTGAATACGATTTTGGCATGATGCGAGGAGCGCATACGCAACCTAAATCACATGCGACAGTTATAAGCACTTGCAACTAAGCATGTTTTGGAAAATTCTTCGGAAGGCAATCGAGTGTTCTGTTCGACGCAAATAAATTTTTTGCTTAAGTTGTGCACATGCATATGAAACTTGAAAACAATGCCCGTGAATATTGAGGAACGCTCACTTGTAAACACGAAATCTGCGAAAACAAATTGGTACATTGGAGACCCTTTCTATTGCCTTTCGTGTTTTCAATGTCCTTGAAACTTGCAGGCCATATAAATTGATGATTAATCTCGAGATTGTCAAATTGTGGAAAAAAATTATCAGGCGGTTTCCAAAGTAGGCGTAGACCAAATTACATACAAAAATGGTAACAAGAGGAGCTGAACGCACGCTGATCAAATCCTTTTTTCTCGCAATCGGCCAAAGCAACCCCCCTCACTTTTTCACACACGATTGCAAATAGAATCAAACTACCATGAGATGAAACTGCATTCCCAAAGCGCATCGTTTTCTTTAGATATTAGCCAATTATGTCGATGGTATGTTTTTCACTGTATTTATAATCCCCAAAACTTCATCCCCAAAAATTTCAAAAACGCTCTCATACATTTTCTTATAAACATTGTCCAGTTGAAGCCCATGGCCTAATCAATTAGTCCACTAGCGTGTTTTACAAAACATTTTCTTGGTATGGAGAAACTCCGAGGGTCACCATTCTGTGAAAATAAAAAGAAATAAAAATAAATATAAATAAAAACAGAAATATAAATATAAAAGAAAAGAAAGAAAAAGAAATAAAGTTCAATGTATTGTGTGTTTGCATGCAAAGTGGCTTGTCTTTTTATGCGCTACAACAAAAGATATGGTCCATTAAAATTGAAAGGGTGTGGACTTGAGAAATGGGTACGAGCCTCCTTAAATAAAAGATGAATGTAATGTTCATCTTGTCACGAGCGTGAGATGAAAAAAATTAAGTCCCGGACAGGAATTGGACCTGTGACCTTCCGTACACTTGTCGGTTGCTACAACCACTGAGCTACTAAAGACTCGTGCCAAGATAGGCCATATACTAGGTTAATGTATGACATGCGTCCTGTGTACTGCTAGGATCATCAGTATCAAAAGCGAAATTCGCCACTATGTTAAATTTGTATTGATTTACGTATAAGTAGTATTTTAGTTTATTTGTGTGACGAGCGTGGGACAAATATGTGACCTTCGAATGTGTTACCATGCTTAGTATGATATTAATAAAAGTTCTATATATTTTCAAAGGTCCTAGGTTCCAAACTTCAGCATATGGATTCTTTTCGACTTTGGTAATCACTGGTGTCTCTACCAACGACAGAGGCAACATCACTTGCGTTGGGCAGGAATATAACTTAACCATAAACATCGAAGGTGCGTTAAAATATCTTTTATCTGTTAGTATTCAGAGATACTAATAGCTGTTTTAGTAGTCTTTCGAGTGTGATACTTAGGAATAATGTACTTGAAAATTCTAGAGACTGAAAAACATTTTCGGCCCTTCGGGCCTTATATTTTTGCAAGATAAGAGGGGGCGACCCCAGGGGGCGACCCCAGGGGGTGACCCCGTCCCCGGCCCCTCCCCAAGGTTCGCCACTTGTAAAGTTTATCACCTCACACAGTTTCTTTTTATAGTTTGTGCCAACGTTTTTTCATCAGCCTCGTGTATTCGTGACATTCAACGGCTTCCTAGTGTCTGCAACACCGACGATTTTTATTTTAACAACTGCAAGAAGGCTTGTGGCCTTTGTCCAGGTAAGTAAATTATATACGGTAGTCAAAAATTCTTATCGTTACTGTTTTCCTACACGTTTCCAAAGTCAACAGCCTGTTAGAATCCAGCAAATGGTTTCATTTTCCTCTCGTGTCTTTCGTCCAAACGGGTCACACGATTCATCTGTACTAGACAATTGTTGCGCGATAATCCTATTCTTGTAGAGATTGCGCCAGCGTGTGGTATTTGGTGGTCTTATGCATGGCTATGGACCAGTGAAAATTACCTTTTATACCTAGCAAGGTTCAACGTGATTCCCGTTAAATCCTTCGTGGATCACGGACCATATTTTAAGCTTTATGTGTTCTAGCACTTAGCAACCAAACAATAATAAACATCAAAGTGCCCTCTGGGCTATCTCCTGTAAGTTTTTCCCATCATGCAATGCTGTCATATTATGTCCGAACATTGTTTTTGATGTTGCAATTGGACATTTAGGTTAGAGTGCATGGTTTCTTGAGTTCAATTTCTCTTTTGACAATTTTGTTTGCATGTAATTGGTAATGCTTATGCAGTCCTCTTGTCTTGTGTCTGGAGCAAATTTCAGTACTTTCAACTCGTCTGGATTTTCACCTGGTTTATTATCAAGAGCCTCATACAAACATTGTGTTACTGTTGCTTTCCCTAAACCCACGCCACTACTTAAAAAGTGTCAATTGCTTCTCGTCGAGAGAAGTAACATATGGTAAAAAAAACTCCATTTGTTCTCTGTTCAAAGAATGAACAAGTTCTTTATAACTGTTATCATCCATACGATTAATTACCAGCTTTTCATTATCATTTGCTGTGGAAAAAATTCCAGCATTACTTGAAAGATTGTTTCCTTGGTGATTGTTATCTAAACATAGGTTAAAACAACCAAACAGTTCACTGTATTGCCGTGTTTCTTCACTTATATCCTGCTCATCGTTATGTTGAGCAGACGGAGCTACAGTATCTAACTGATCACGTTCCTTATTTTCAGGATCTCCCATGGCTTTTTCTTAAGAGTTCTCCTTTCTTTCCTTTCGAATATAACATGTTTTACTTGCTGAAATCTTATTTTTACATGGGATAAGCATCAAGAGCTCTCTGCAATTAATCTTCAACATCCTTTTTATTAAACATAACTAAATGAATGATTTAGCTTTTATTCTGCGAAAAAGTTTCATTCCTCCTTTCAAGTAAAATTCTTTACAACTTTGTTCTCTGTTTTCATTATTGGTATCATCATCAATCTTATTGTCAAAATTTGTTTCAAGTGAAAATCTAGTTCTTGTAAACTTACTCAGTATTCATCCCCTCATCTTAACTTTTGTTTGAATCAGTGTCACTATTAACAAACAGTTATACCAAGAACAGAAATGAACTAAACATAGTTGCTAGAGCTGTCGTGGTCGTCTTTGACATTTTCATTCTTGGATCTTAGACACTTATACATCTCAGAGTGACGAAGAAACACTCTTTCACAAGCCTTGCACGTCGCAGACTTAAACACGTGCATCCGCGAACAAAGAAATTTACTGATCCTAACATTTTCATTACTCCATTTACTCCATTACTATGGAATTACTCCATTATTATGGAACGCATGGAGCATAACATTACTTCACGAGAATTACACGCTTGTTGTACAAAAGATACGTAGTGTAGTCTCATGTATGTCTCAATGAATTCAAGATACATTGGTATTACCACAATTATCTCTTTAAGCAGAGACTAAATTGGGCACGAATCTTTCTGACCAAAATGAACCAAAATGAGGCCTAAAAAAGTAAAAACAAAAATGAACTAAACTCCGAACCTCACTGAAACCTAACTGTTTGACATTGGTTTGTTTGACCTGGAAAATCAACCTGATGACAGTATTGCAAAACTCTGCTTAATCATTTCTAATGATATGGCTAAAAAAACAGGTTTGCTTAGTAAGATTGATTCTTTCTGTACAAACTTCAATATTGAGAACACTGCGATAAACTTAATTCAAAGGGGACAGACCGCAAATAAATGTGGCTACTAAATATATCTGAATTTCGTAACTGTTCATCAGTAGGATGCCCAAAATGCGTGCAATTCCACAATTGATATTAGCCAAGCGCGCTTCTAGCGTGCCAAATATCTGACCACAGTATCCCATCTTTTTTCTTGTCAAAGGCAAAACAGAATATTTTTACACGTCTAAAAAATCACCAACTCAATCTACAGTAATGCAAATAAAAAAACTTAAATTTTATTCGATCTTTAAAAGTGAAACGAAATACTCCGATTTAATTTACCATATCCTGAACATAGAAAAATTACTTCTAAATTCAGGATAGGAAATCACACCTTAAGAATTGAAAATGGTCGAATTACAATCCCTAAAACTCCCACTGTACACTTAATTCAGTTAAAGATGAAAAGCACTTTTTTATTTCACTGTATGCACTGTATGTTATATGATGAGCTACGAAATACCTTTTTTGACAAAATTATTAAACAAAATAGATTTGGATTATCATGAGGTTTATTTATTTATTTATTTTTTTTTGATACTGATCAACATATTAGCAGGCTAACTGCTGCTTTTGTCACTCAAGCAATGAAAACAAGAACAAAAAATAGTCAATAGTACTTGTGATTGTTTTACAATTAATAAACTAGTGTATCCAATGGATAGTGAATGCTGCGGCAAATAGGATATATTCAATTGATACTCTCGGTAGCGTGAGACACTCATGGTGTTGAATTGCCAAAACAAACAAAAAATGTATTTTGGCTAAATGAGAAATGCACGCACACAAAAACAAATCTACTTGAATTCGTAAATGGATCATCTTGTCGTTAAAAACTTAAATTGTACCGGCTAGGCTGTTTTACCCGGCTCTTACAAAAAGCTTTGACTTGAAATAAGTTACCTCCAAAAGCGATTATTATTCATCGATATTTTGTCAGCATACCTTTTTCTTAATTTGAGTTTACTTTAAAACAAGAAGACAATATAGTGCCTTTCAGATAAGCTGTAATTTGTAGGAGTCTTGTAAGCTCTCGTCGACCTTGTGTCAAGAGTCACCGATAACCTGATCATAAGTTCCCGAGTTATTTCCTGTGGATATTCACACAACACTGAGACGGCGAGAACAAAGCGCCTTCAGGTCTTTCAGATTCGCGTAACGAAAGTGTCCTTGATATTTCATGCCGACAGAGCTCATAAAAATAACACGGACCTGATTCGCATAATGAAAGTGTTTAATTCAAAAGAATATTCTTAATATTTCCACGGCCGTTACAAAAAGCACTTTGATTACAAAAACAATGTCCTCGTTATTTCGTGTCGAAAGAACTCAGAAGTTCTATATCTTTTGTTTACACGACACAGATGGCACTGATTCTCGCTACACAAACTATAATGCCACGGAGAACTCTGGTAAAAAGTGTGGTTAAATGCAATGCATTCTGGTAAAAATTGTGGTTAAATGCAATGCATTCTGGTAAAAAGTGATAAATTCGAGAATTCGTCCCACCTTATATATCTCTCTTAAATCCTGATTATGTTGCTGCTCGCTCGCTGCGCTCGCTCCGCAGCAATGAATTTAATTTAATTAATTAATTTTTATTCTAGATTTCTTTATTGTAATTTAAGTAATTTTAATTTCCTTACTTATTGTAATTGGTTTGGTAATACCATGTATTTAGAAATGGGAATACTGAAATAAAGTTGTTGCCAGTGTTGTTGTATCGTTTGACATTTTGAGCCTATTTGACAAGCGTAGGTTTGAGCCTTAAAAATCAACGAAAATTGAACAAAAATCAAGGGCCAACCGGCAAAATACATTTAATCCTGGCACCGTGCACTGTACGATGACTCACTAAAAATAAAATAATGTCGCTTAAAACAGTCCCCTTGATAAAATAAAATTCTTTTATTCACATCTTACAAAAGCGTTCGTGAAATTGTTTCTGATCGCTTTTACAAGCACACTTATTGAAAAGTTCTATATTTGTTTGTCAACCTACAAGGAAATTTAAAGCACTAGTTCGTTAAAACCTATTGTTTGTTAATTTAGTCAGCTTCTATAACTTGCAAATGCGGGGTAAATTAACCAACGACATTTTTAACTAAAGGGACACTGTCCCGTCAGAAATATCGTGTTTTCATGATTATGGCCAGGAGCTTGCTTTAGCTTGCTTTATCATCCGAAAATAGGAAGAAAAAAATAGCCAAAAGTGATGAACGCAGAAAAATATGAATTAAAAAGACAAAACGACAAGATTCCACCAGAATCGAAACTTTGAATATTTCTTGACCGCATGTCATGTAATCAAAATTGCTTAACCGTAATCAACTTCCATTCTTCTAATCCCGCACATTTCCTCCAAACTACTGCTTCTGTTTTTCTCCTTGAGAATCTTTTAATCCAATTTAGTTGTATATTTGGTGACATTTGGCGATATAACATGGAAATTAACAAACACATTATTTCAACAAAACTTCATTGTAAACGTACAGCATACAACCATTCTCAGTGAGCAATGTCAGCTTACCTCAAACTCTCCGTGTTTTCCCTTTCTTAAAACGCAGTGCTATAACATGATAATACCAAATGTCTTGAAGCAAAAAGTTTGACAAACCAGACTGGGCAAACATTAAAACGCATCGTAAAGGATATTAGCCAAGCGCGCTTCTAGCGTGCCAAATATCTGACCACAGTCTACATTAGGTGAGAAGATTACATTACGTTACACTTTTTGACGCTCGATACAATGAAATATATGCTGCAACATGTTCCCAAAAAAACATAGAATTCATAATCGTACGCCTTAAAAATCATCGCTATGAATAAGAGATATCAAACAGTAGGAATGTTACCTAACTGAAAAAATATATTCCGAGGCATTTTTCGAAATAGGCAAACAGCGTGGCAGATTTTATATGAAATTTTAACACGCATATTTCTTCACTGTGAAGGTCAAGTCAATAAACCACTGTATTAAAAAAATATGCAACTCGACTCTTGTTTTCTTATTGATCATATCTAACACAAATCTGCTAACAAATATGCACTAGGAATGTCCCCACAAATTCACTAAAAAGTCTATTAATAGTATCTAACGCATTTTTTGCTAACAAAAATGCATAAAGAATGCATGTTAGCCCACATAAACTCCTGTAAGTTAAACATTAACTTACAGGAGATAAAAAACTGTTGAAAATACTATTCCATGTACTTTCTTTACAATTTCAGACTGCAAGGAGACAGTTCTTCCTACTTTACCACCAACAGCAGGTTTGTTTATCGCTTCCCTCTGCTAATGTACAGTAGTACCAGTTCTCAGTGGGTGCTATCAGTTCTTTTAGTGATGCTCGCTTTAATTACAAAACGTACGCAACTGGCTCTAGATGCCCGTCATAGCTAACGAGAACATCAAAGGAGCATGGGAATGTTGAAAACGGTGGCAGAAAATGAGCATTTTCTGCCACCGATTCCTTGATCCATGATGTCGGCCAAATGTTTTTAAGTAGACCGGAAGAGAGCCTGGGCCGCGCATGCGAATCCGTGACAGTGTCCCTTTAACTGACTAAGGTGAAAGGTCGGAAGCACAAGAATTAAGATTGACGACCGGGCTATTTTTTAATTTTAGCAATTCTCAAAAACAGTATTACGCGACCGTCTGCACAGTACATTTAGACCGTACAAAAGGTCACAAAAACAACTTTTTCTCCGTCTAGAATAACTAGTACGACTACTTTCCGAATAAAATACACTTGTTGCTTGTCAAAAATTGCCCGAGAAACAGATTTGGAAATCAAAATTGCAAATTTGCATAAGGCGACGCGAGTTAAATCCAAGTCTTGTTTTGTTTACATAAAATCCCTTTTCAATCTATGTAATGAATGAACAAACACATAAAAATAGACAACACAATCTTCTTTCGAAAAATTTTATTCAAATCTCCATTAGATTATGTTTAAAAGCAAAATGCGCACCATTTATAGCGCATCGAGTTCGAGCTGCCTTCGATAAAATTCAAGAAATCGATACAACTGAATTTAAGCACGTTTCAAAAACAATTCTCAAAAACTAACAAGAACACAAAGAAAAAGTCAATCACAGATTGATATCAACATAAATTCCCATCGAAAAATGTTATCTGTTTTACCTTTAAGTCCCTCGCTTGCTTGGAAATTCTTTAAATCTCCGCTTCTTTGGTTCTGAAATCCGTACTAAAAATAAACATCTCCCCGCATTGATAAAAACGTATGAAGTTCCTCGAAGCAAGATTTTATCCCTGAAAGCTCTTCTTTTTTCCACTAAAGCGGATTCTTAGTATTCCTTAATTAGTGTCCCTGTCTTGAGTAGTAAACCGCGGAAAATTCAGGGAAATAACGACTTTAATTTAAGCGGTTTTCTCCGCTAAACACAGCAAAACGTCAAAAATGTTTTCCCAGCTGACGTGACATTTGGCCGTGTAACCGCGCGAAAACAAATCCTCGCTTTGGTTTCAAAATTGCCAAGATCCCGGATGTTGTGTGGCGTCATACGCGTACGGCGGGCGGGCACACGGACCGACGCGCTCGCGAAACATTCCGCTAGCCATGACCATGAAAAATGACAGGCATAGGTTCTATGAGTATGGGGCTCCGCAGCGAACCTTCGGCCCGCGAGAGCTCTGCTACTACACCTTTCTCTGGCAGAAAACTTTAGAGGAAGAACTCTTATTGCTCGAATTAACTAGCTGCTTTCTCTTTCCCAAGAATCCTATAGCTGACCTTATTTCGTAACCAAGCGATATTTGTTATCCCTCCATAAACAAAAGACGCTAAATTTCCCCATGTTACGTAAGTTTGAGGCGACATTTTACTAAAGAAAACTTTTAATTAGTTTTAAGTTAAATTAATTAAATTAAATTAATTACATTTACAAATGTTTATGAGGCCTTCCGAACCACCCATGATGTTATTTAAAAAGATAACATATCATTTTGTAGAAACAGCAAAAGTTGTCTTCTTAAGCAGGATTACAAAACAACAACAAAAAGGCGTCTTAAACAGGGACAGAGTTTCAGCGGCAGCACCCTACCCAATAAATTCTTCACAATTCTTCATATTTGTAAAATAATATAATGCGTAAGACGTGAAAATTTTAAATTTAATGCTATTGAGATAAATAAAATAACTCGAAGTCTAACTCAAACTTCAACTCGATCTCGAATCCAAACTCGAGGGTTCGGGATTCCCCCCGCTGTATCGACAACCGTTTTGTTACGCCGCCAGGATTTCAGCCTGAGAATAACCACATTAGGGTGTATTTCAAGCGTCTTTCGTGACCCTTTATTGATTTGAAATGGAAGAATCAATTCACTATCCATCAGAAGCAATGCATTGATCACTCTGCTGGCACAATGTTTATCATTTTTAACGAAATTGTTTGTCCTAATTTTGCTCGACAAATGAGCACGGTATACGAATAGTTTCCGCCCGTGACGTAAAAGTTCCTTAAATTTCATTTTTCTTTCGCATTCGTTTGCCTCGATCCATCTACAAACTATTTCAAAAACGTCTTCGCGATTCCTCCGCTGAAACAACTACTGTGTCATCGTATGATTAACAAATTTACACCGGTTTTCCGTGGTGTGGACTCTTATTTACCACGATTTACGTCATCACATGGTCAAAATGTTGTGGACTCACGAGGCGCAGCCGAGTGAGTCAGCAACAAATTTTTTTACAACAATATTTAGAAAAAAATACAAGGAAAAATCGAAGTCTTGTTACAAAACGTGACAGCAAAGAAAGAGCAAGCGTTGTCTATAACTTTCTCGCAATCTGATTGGTTGTTTTCAAGCGCACGTGATGTTAGCGTCAGCACCGTTGTCTGGACTCTCATTTACCACTCACGTCGACCAATCAGATTGCGAGTTTAGCGGCAATTGTGGTAAAAAATCCATCTCTCAATCACTCTCATGACTCGAGAGTTTCAAAAACACATTTCTATCTTGCTTGAACTGATTTTCGTGGACAGACTTTTTGTGCAGTTAAGAAGCTCTTCGCAATGATGTTTCTCGGAAAAGTTCAAAATCGAAGGACAGTTTGCGACATCATGAGATATGTAATATGCATACTATATTTGCACTTTTATCACTCCTCTTTTATTCATTCATTCATTTATTCATTCATTTATCGTCGCACAACTATTAATCCATCTATCCAACTATTCATCCGTCCGTCCATCCATCCATTCATCAATCTATCATTCATTCATCCATTCATTCAATTCATTCATTCATTTAATTTTATCATTTACCCTGCATCCATTAATGACAGGAGGCTAATATGATGTCGTGTTTGTGATATCATTACAGATACTCCACAAGTCGTGACAGACGCGCCCACGAAGCTTTCAACGGAATCCTTGACAAGATCTTCGACGCAAGTCAATCGTGATTTAAAAAACAACGCAGCTTCATGGAGTTCTGGCTTTCAAACGTTCTTTGCCTTGTTTTTCGCTCTTTTCTCCTTTTTGGGCACTTTTGGGTCCTTTTTTCAAAATTTGAATTACCCGCATACTTGGAAATTTACCCGCCCCAAGGCCTGTAACCGCTAGCCGGAAGCAGTCAGGAAGAGCTTGTTTGCCTAAACATAATTATCTAAAGAAAATATTCCACATTTTAGTCAATCGTAAGTAAACTTTCAGTACTTAATGTTGCACAAAGAGCAATAAGCTTATCAGTTGTTATGGAATCTATCAGGTAAAGTCAAATAATAGACCTTAAATGTAATTGTAACAGACTAAAGTGTCTCCAATTGGTGGGCCATAATAGTTCGGTTAGAAGACTTCCAACACGAACACTATATTCAATTCCAATTACCTTAATTTGTTAATTGCAAGCCGGGGAGAGGCCAAAAATTAGCACGGAAAGCTCCGACCACAGTCTTGATGCTTTAGACTACACAGGTTTCCCTGTAAAATTAAAAGAAAAAATGTCCAAGTGCTATAACTTTACAAATGCTTGCAATTTATACTTTTATTCAGTAATTTTTAAACAATCGAACAACAACAAGTTTCATAACTGACATGCTCAATAGAGGGTCTCAATAACCTTTGCAACTAATCCAAATATTCAAATCACCGTAACGCGATAATATTAATTAAAACAGAGATTACGAGTGAGCTGCATGGCTTATTTGTATTCGGTTTAGTGCTTTATAGACTGTAAAACAGTCGGTTTTATCCTCTCAAGCTCGCGAGGAGAAGCATGCTCCCTCCCCATACCTAATTTTCATTCAGTTGCAGCAACGAAATTTTAGTGCAGCAATCTTAGTATACAAAATCCAAGTTCGAACTTTTAAATGCTACATTTATCAATTGATATCTAAATTCGTAATTTTCATAGTTTTTTAAATTAGTGTAGTGTCATAGTAGTGTCACAAGTTTATTAGCTTTGCTATTTAGGCGCGGTTCAAACGTCGAACTTCACATGTGCCGAATCTAATGCAAATGAGCAAGAACAATAGATTTTTCTCATTTGCATCAGGTTCGGCACATGTCAAGTTCGACGTTTGAACCGGGCCTTAGTGCAACCCTCTTTAAGTAAAGACTTTATTTGTATATATTATTATTACTAAAATCCGTTAGTGTGACTGTTCAATTGAGCTACGCCCCGCCCCCTAAAACAGGATCATTCAAGCTAATTTTGCTTCTTTTGCACATTTCCTCACCAAACTTCGCACATTGATTCACTTGGGCTGATGTCCAAATCATTTTAATGGTCAAGTTCTGACGGCATAATGATGACGTCACAAAAACATGTGGTGCAAAGTTTCTAATTGCATAGCACCAAATATATCATTTGAAAAAGCTTGACTATGAAATTAATGTACCGAAAACCGTAACTCGCAATCTCAAATATTTCTCGAGTTATACAATTTGAAGAAATTTCAGTGTCCCCTCTCGGAACCAAAATGTTATATCTCATTTAACATTTGTGACATCGACAAACGGATTACAATTTTTAACTTCTTCTGTTGTCCTTTTTCGAAAACACTAGAAAAACGTTGGAAGTTAAAAACTTTAAATTTAGGGTATAGTATGACGTCATCTACTGTGACGTCATAATTTGATATCTCCTGTCAATTTTGGTGTCAAAATAACTTTGGCGCACGATCGCTCTTCACTCGCAGAGTTAAGTAACGAAATCCTCAATACATTTAAAGTAAAATGCTCAAAAGTTGCTCTCTAAAATGCCAAAAAGGGGCTAAAAAATTGCCAAAACTCCAAAACGTTGCTACCTTAGTTTCATGTACTGTTTAAAAAAGGAGCAGTAGTGTTTTATGAAGTTAAAGACTCGAGGCGAAGTCAAGAGTTTTAAACCTGGTAAAACACATGCTGCGAGTTTTTTTTAGTGATTTCAAAAACATTCCACAAAAAGCGTGTCCCTACGGACATAAACAAATGTGCTTTTGTGCAAAGGGGCAATTGGCATACAAGAAAAACAAGTAGACTGATTAGCATGCAACACATGTGCCACATAATATACCGACTGGCTTCGACGAAGGGACCGTGGCTTCCCGGCTCCTGTCGAAAGTTTTGGGATTTAAAGTTCTTAGGAAAAACAATCTACTGAAAAATAACTATACATGTACAAAAACGCTATACATGTACCAAAGTTGACAGGTACGGTGGATAAAATGTCTCGGATAATTTTTTTTAGTGGTAGAGAACGTGTTCAAATAAGTAGCTTGCTTCTCTGAACCACTCGCTTATCAAGCAATTTACACGAGAGCGCTGGGGTACAGGAAACAAAAAACAAGAACAAGAAGCCAAAACTGGACACTAAATCGGACTCAATAGCCCAATTTCAATATATTAAAATTCAACTTGAAACGATAAACATTACTACCAGGCTTAGGGGAATGATAGTAGGGATTTATATGGTTTATTCCCCTAAGCCTCGTAGTGATGTCTTTTGTTTGAAGTTGAATTTTAATATATCGAAATTGGGCTATTAAAGCAATACTATTTCCCTGACAAATAAATAACACCACTGGGGGGGGGGCAGAATCCCACATAAACAGATTAATATCCTAAATGGTAACTCTGACGATGGTCATTTTGATTCAAACTGACCTTAGTGATACACCCAAAAGGAACGACGACCCCCCCCCCCCCCCCTTCAATTTTAAATAAAGACTCCAATAATTAGGTTTATTGACTTCCAGGTTCTTTCACAAACTAGTATTCAAATTTAATTCGTTCAGTGAAGGTCCTTTCCTCTTCAACTGATTGATCTCCAACATGCCAGAGTGAAAGCAATCCTATGAATACAACACTGGCATGGGGGAGGGGGGGGGAGGGAAGAAATAATAATCAGTCATTTAACTTCCTAGCAACGTAAATGATGCGTTTGGATGTTACTAAAATGGTTGTCCAAAATGTTTCCTTGCAACTTTCTGAAGTTCGAAATTGTTCAAATTAGCTTTGTAACAACCTTTACGGATAAATATCATGTCTCTTATGTTGTCACTGTCATCAAAATACAAGAAAACAAACAAACAAAAGAAACAGTTGTCAAATATCTAATCGATGACCGAGATACTGACTATGTTGGGTTTAACAGTACACTCAAAATGAAGAATTTGTTTTATTTGTTCTATAATGACAAAAACGAAACCATGCATGTTCATTCACAATTATATATAAAAAAGGATAACATAAAGCGTCTATCACTACAATGTTGCTTCCGTGTTGTGGTACTTAATTGTCAGTTACTAGTAGCAGATATAGCTACAACCGTGGACGAAATAGCTTGGGACAGTACACTTAAGAAAATGCTACACGATGACATTTTTATTTCGAAGAGAGAAACTATCGTTCCATTTCCTGGTCCCCCCTTCCCCCAATACAAAGTTGAGACATTGTGGCTTGGTTATATGCATAAAGCTCAACATTGTATTGGGGGTGAGGAGGGGGAGGTAACGACAAAGGCAATTTGTGGGAGAAAAGGTTAAGTGTCCCAAGACTTCTGACCAGAATTGTAGCTTGTAACAAGAATTGAGCTCCATATTAAGATAAATGTCTTTCCTAATACATTACTGAATGAATGCTTTCGATTCATATTGCTTTACATTAGAAACTGTGTTAAGTTTTGGTGTATATTGAATTGACGATATTCGTATTCTCGGTATTGAACTGGAACTAGCTTACAGTCGAGGCTAATGCGGGGGAATATCATTAAAAATATTTGCATGTGAAAAGATTTCCCCGCACGAGCCTCGACTGCACGCTAGTTCCAGTTCAATACCGAGAATACGAATATCGTCTATTGAAGTGTCTTGCGTCTTTTCTATCAAGCTAACACGTGCTAAATTCCTCAGTTTTATTAGAAGCAACATGGTGTAAATGTGGTATTCAGAAGACATTCAAACTGAGCAGGATTGCCAACATCACCATGACCATGTTTGAAGTGACAGTGAAGGCGCTGTTACAGGGAGTTTCTCCATCTTTAGAGACACAGCATTCAACACGGCATTCCTTATATTTATCGCCACTTTCGCCAAACGTTGCTGTGCCATCGTCACACTTTCTCTTAGCTTCATTACAGCCATTTTCGTCCGAACATGATCTGTACTCAACCTTTTTGCCACTCTCTAGTTCCCCATCCGCTTTTATGCACATCGTCTTATTGCTGCCGGTACAGTTGACACTTGTCTGATTTTTGTTGCAATTATCACTGCTTTCGTCGAGGCATTGGTAGCACATGAGGGAATAAGCTGAAACCACAAAGAAAAATACAAATCTCAGTGTTGTTATGATTTCACACTGTTGAATTTTCAAACATGGGTTATACACCTAATTCAATAAAGGTTGCTTTGGTCATTGGGCATTGAGCATTGGCAAGCTATTGTTTGGCGGTCACTCAAGCAAAGCATTGCATTGTGTACCGTATGCCCAAATGCCAAAGCCCAATTACCAATGACCAATTGCCAAAACAACCTTTATTGAATTAGGTATATAAACAGAAATTTGACTCCAAATGCGGAAAAAAAGAATAGAATAAAATCGAACATGGAGTTATTTTCCGACTCTTTATGGAGTGTAGTAGAATCTGACTCAACTACACTAGGAAGATAACTCCTTTCTGGAGTTGAAAATATAAAATTATAGCCCAAGTATATATAAGGATTCAATGTAACCCTACATACACCTTTTTCCAAAATGGTGGTCAATTTATTATTCTTTTATATGTATGTTAATTAGCCCTTGTTGCCTCGTCAGCATGTGGAAAATACAACAGAATTTTCACGCGAAAATGAGGCAAAGAGGGCTAATTGAAATGCATACAAAAGAATAATAAATTGCCCGCCATTTTGGAATAAGGTGTATAAGGATGGTGTTATCTGAGATAGCTTAGCTTTAGTTGTCAATCAATCAATCAATCATTTATTTAAACACGCACACATACACCTAATTGCAATAAAGTTGTCATAGAAAAATGAAAAATGAAAAAAGCCAAATAGGAATTAATTAGCTAAATCATCACGGCGACACGCAGCACGATCAATCGTGCAGCGGCTATTGTTAATTTAAATGAAGCGTGCAGTGGCTATTGTTTTTTGAAATTTACCTAGGTAAAAGTTGAACTCATATGGTAACCGTCCATGTTGGAAATATGTTGCTACCCGGTTGATGTCATTCTCTGAGAATAACTGTTACATGTGCACAGTTAATTTGCACTACGAAGAAGGAAAATTGCAAAAACCTGTTCTTAAACATAGTTCTTGTGCATGCTTTGAGAATTATTAAAATCCGGCGAGAATGTACTTTGTATGTCTAATTAATTCCTATTGGCCTTTTTTCATTTTTCGTTTCTACATTTTTTCATTTTTCTATGACAACGTTATTGCAATTAGGTGTATATGTAAAATAAATAAATCTATCTGTTATTTTAATTACATCTAATGTATAAAAGCGAATATCACTGGGCTTATAAGAAGTAAATTCTTCAATGCTGTTCGGGACTCGGATGTTTTTCTAGCTCCCACGCTCGTGACATAATGAACACAGTAAATAGGTTACAAGGAGTTATACAATTGCGCATGCGCAGTTGTATATAAATCAGGCTATCTGATCTTTGAATTAGTTTTCATCACTTTCACGGCTTTTCAACTCATTCTAACTTTGCTGGTTTTATTATACAATCATAAAACGATAAGCTTACTAATTCCGTGCTAAAAATTGGATCTAGAAAAATTATCGTTTGTCATTATGTTTGAAAAATTTCATTTCATCGATTATTTGTTAAGTTTAGATAGATAGATAGTTTGAACTCTCCTTTTTCATACATACAACACTCGCGCATACCACATGTAGGCTTTTTAGCTACGTAGTTGGTGTACATTTTAAAGCAGTGGCTTTGAATGTGGCGAAAAAGACTATTCGCGATTTGTCAGGTGCGCCAGACTCGATATTGATTTTACTCGGTCTGGAACTGGACTCCCGCTAAGATGAGTAAACTCCAGCTTCAAATAAACTGGTTCCACGTAAACACACCTACGGAAATAGCGTCGCACATCAGTAGAAAGACAACAGGAATATTCTTCATGGTTATTCGAGCTCTCAAAGCAAAACTTGTGCTGACTAACTCAAAACGACAGTGATTAACGATTAATGCTTGGAAGCGTCTTTGCAGAGCTCAGTAGACTTGTGGCATTATGGCTTGCTACAGTTCAGCCAATCAGGGCAATGTTAAGTTTCCAAAAACTTCCAAGTTGCCTTGGAGATAAGTGTTATTTTTGTGTTCCAGTTTGCCTAATTATATTTTGAACTGCTTTGCGCGAAAGCTTTTTAAAGTGTGTGGTCTCTCCACATTCCACCAGAAATGTTCTTGTTATAAGTAAGGAGTAAATTGGAGGTTTTAATAATCAACTTGTAACACAGAGTGATTATGCTCGCTGCAGTCCAATCTCGCATATATGGGACCGTTGAATTATTAGTACTGGCCGCGTGTGGACTGAAAACAAGAATTTCAAAGTAAAATGCGGCAAAAAGACAATCGGTTTGAGCGCTGGACTCGACTTTGATCTCGTGACTCGAACTTAACTGAGGCTGGAACATCTACGAGTAAACTCCAGCTTCAGTTAACGGGTTTCCACATCACAAACTCACCTACGCCGCGCAGATCAGTAGAAAGACAACAGGAATATTGTTCATGGTTATTCAAGCTATCGAACCAAAGATTTTGCTGACCAACTTCAAACGACAGTGATTGACGATTAATGCTTGGAAGCGTCTTTTCAGAGCTAGACTTATGACATTTTGGTCTCCAAAAACTTTCAAGTTTCCTCGGTAGATACCACGCAGCCCTTAACAACCTCTAATTTCATTTGACCTAGGTATCACGCAGCTCTATTGTTTTCAGGGCGGTCCATTATTGTGTTGTTTGTTCTATTGTGTTCTCAGCAAATAGAGAAGACCATGTAGGAGCTGCGTACTGCCCCTTCCTCGGAGATAAGTGTTATTTTTGTGTTTCAGTTTGCCTCCTTATATGTAAAATTGACTTTTAGGCATTGTGCCATAAACAGTTTCAACCAATAAGGTTGAATGTTCCTAAAATTCTAAAATTTCATTTGTATGTGCAAATGTCTTGACGAGGGTGAGCAAAATTGTTTCGAACACCACACTTTAGTTACCTGTTTAGTGTACATTTGAAAGCAATGTAATAAACTGCGGTTGTATGATTGGTCTATGATTCTGCCAATTCTCTGCTGGCAACGTTTCAATAGCATAGCTTGTAATTAAGCATTAAATAAAATACTAGTGTCTGGTGACAAATGAACAAGGAATAACTTGCGAGGTGTTTGCGTCCCGGGGTTTACGTGCCGTGTATTTTGAAATGCTTTGTGCACAAATATGCTTTTTTCAATAATTATGATAGCCCATGCGGAACCACGATTAATGTTTAGCGTTTCCACCAAAACATCTGGAGCTGTTTCTAGAAACAAATACCTGACAGCATTCGCCCACTCTTGCAAGGATTTAATGTTTGCGTGCAAAAGACTAGATCAGAGAAAGACTAGAAAAGGCTCTCTTTCCCTAATATAATACCGGGAGTCCGATACAATAGTCCGATGCGTCTTTGCACAGCGAGACTTCTGGCCGCATTATGGTTAGTTTTAGTACGTTTATACAGCCAGCTGTTTCTAGAAACAAATATTGAAGCATAAAAATTAAAACTGACACCATTCCCACACTGCCATTCATGCCAATGATGTATCGACACTCCAGCAAAGGTAAAAAAAATAAACAAGCCTATGTAGAAAAGGCTCATTTTCCCTACCATACCGGGATACTAAGGATTCTCTTATTAACTTTTAAAGCAGGCCGGCTGATTATGCTCGCTGCAGTCCAATCTCGCATATATGGGACCGTTGAATTATTAGTACTGGCATCTTATGGATGGAAACCCAGTGAGATGGAAACAAGAATTTCAAACTAAAATGCAGCAAAAAGACAAATCGATCTGAGCGTTGGATTTGATTTTGATCTCCGATGACTCGAACTTTTCTCAGGCCCGAACTTTTACGAGTAAACTTCACTGAGCTTCAATTAACGGGTTTCCTCATAAACTCACCTACGGAAATAACCGCGCACATCAATAGAAAGACAACGGGAATATTCTTCATGGCTATTCGAGCTCTCACTGAACCAAAACTTTTGCTGACCGACTTTAAACGACAGTGATAAACGAATGCCTGGAGGGGTCTTTGCACAGCTAGACTTAGGCATTATGGATAGATACAGTTCAGCCAATCAGGGCAATGTTTAGTCTCGTTTAAGTTGCCTGGGAGATATGTTTTATTTTTATGTTTAGTTTGCCTCCTTTATATATGTAATACAATGGACTTTAGCCAATTAATAGGGGTTATGCTTGTGTTTCAGTGGCTAGTTATATATCTGCAATTGAAAAGCAACAGTGCCACTGCAAACGGAGCCGAAACAAACCGATATATCCACATTGTCGTAAAAAAATAATGCTAATGATACAATTAAACTCATTGTGTTCTGTCGTATTTCTTCTTTTCCTTGATCATTATAAAATTATAACTAATATTCATTAACCTTTTTTTACTACGAGAACGATGGGCCACCATAATTTAGTCAAAACATTTGCAAAAGAAAAAGTGATAAGGCGCATAGACATTAAATCATACATGGCTCGCCTCGCTGGTTTAATACTTTTCAACTCATATACAAGTGAGGCCCTGTTAGGGGTTTTAGGGATGAGGGATAACTGGACAAATAATTTAAGGGATAAGAGATAACAGGCAAAAAATAATTTGGGAGATAAAGGATAAGCGAAATAGTTTTAGGGATAATGAAATTAAGTTCTGGTTCCACATTTATCGTGCTTTATTCCTACTTTTTTCACTTTTTCCGGTTATTTTTACCACCCCTGACCACTCGTGTTCGGTTATCGATCGGCATTATCAGTCAGGCGGCTAGCGAACCATTTTGCCACGAGTGATCGAAGCAAACTGTAATTATTTTCAAACATTTTTTTTTTTTCAAACCCTCCATCAGGCTTTAGACAACAATTCTAGTGCGGTAAATCAGAGAAATTCTGAAGAACGTCGAACACAAATTTTACAATAACTGTGCGAATTCTCGCGCGCTGATTGGCTAATTTTTATTGTCAATAGAGTACAGACGGATCATGGGAAACAATAAAACTGACGCCATCAGCGAAGGGTTTTCCAAACTTTTCAGCGCCGCGTTTTTCGTGGCGAGAATTCTTTCACAAAACCAGAATTATTCAACTTTAAAGCGGAAAGATGAAGACGTTTGTTGAGAATCCAGATCTGAAAATTGGCGGCGAGCAGGATTATAGCGCTGTCGCTGAAAGAAGCTTTACCGGAGATGAACTGAACCGTGTTTCAATGGATTATTTGAGAACAATTTTAACCGGAATAAAGGTTAGTTTCAAAATTGCAATTTTTCTATGTGTTTCTGACTTACTCTACTCAAACTTTTAATTTACGAGCCCGTGTTTCTCCGAATTATGGCGTTGAAATTCTGGTTTTGTGGCGATCTCATCTTCCATCTCCTTCCTTTGTTTCAACATCAGTTTTGGCGTTTTTGTTATTGTAAAAAACAAATTGATGTCAGTTTTTTATGCGTCTGTCCTCTTATTGATGCTAAATTTCGTCATAACATTGTCAAAGTTTGCTGTAGATCCACTCGCCTGCGGTTTGTGGATCTACAGCACTTTGACAATGTTACTAGTATGACGAAATTTATCATCAATAAGAGGACAGACGCATAAAAAACTGACGTCAATTTGTTAAATGTTGATTTTGATCAAAATAAATAAAATCTGCGATAGAAGCATCTAACATTTGTAAGAAACATAGAATGCAAGATCACTGCAACAAACCGTTGAGAATGGCCAGATCTGGATTTCCAGACCTAGATCAGTATTAATACTTGAAGTGAAACAAAAGAAACGGCAAACTGATCATTACGGCAGAAAAACAGAAGCAGAAGCAGAAGCAAATAAAATATAATAAAAGTGGAATGTAATAGTGCCCAATATTTCGCTTTCGGCTTTGTAAAACAAAACTTCTTCAGGGGCTAGCACTATGAATGATTACAACTGTAAAAACGTTATACAAGTGGTTTTGAAAAAACTAAAGAATAACAAAAACAATGAATATGATTGGTGAAGGGTTTGACGCCGGGTGATAAACTAAACTGACTAATGATGAGAAAGTTAATGAAGTTCGTCTGTTGATTCCAAGTGGTTCTAACGTCTTTGCTTTGTCTATGAGAAATGCTTCACGCGCTTTTCGTACAGAGTCTCTGCTATTACTTATTAATTCCAGTGGTATAAGTTGCATATCTTTATTTAGTAGAGTGTCCTGGTAGATTAAAGTGTTCTGATATAGGAGTAGGGCAGCTGAGATGATGTGGATTCTCTACAGAGCGGCGATGTTCACCAAAGCGTTCAGTTAGTTTGCGTTTTGTTTCTCGAGGGGGTTGAATAGGGATATGCAAATCCGCCCTTCCGAGTTATTTTCGTTCAAATCCGAATCCCCATTACTTGAAAAGTTTCCTCAGTATAAATATACTGCACACGAGTATATATATTTGTTTTGTTTTTCTTGTGCAGTATTTATTTAGATTTTGCTCGAAGTTTTCTGCCTTTGCTGGTGAAACCGAAAAAAGTAGTCGACAAAACACCAACATACCGTCCAAGGCCGACCAAAAAATTAATGATCAGATCAGACAAAGACAAAGTCCAAAACTGACGGCTGATCCGCGTTCCACGGTTTTTTTCGACTGATCCGCGATTCCCCTTAATTTATCGCTAATTTTTATAGACTCAGTGGCGGATCCAGGGGGAGGGTCGGGGGGGGTCCGGACCCCCCTTTCAGACCTGTGTCTCCCATGTGGTTCATAAAAATAATAGAATAAAATTGTTTTATACGCAGTTGTTTCACTTCCACCAATTGACTGATTGTCAAGTTTTTGACTTAACAAACGCTTTTCGACTCTCAGGAATGCCGTAAATGGTGCTTTGGAGGGTAAAATCGGAAAAATTTTCCGGGGGACATGCACCCGAACCCCCCCCCCCCCCCCCCCCCCTTCAGAAATTCCTGGATCCGCCCCTAAAAGTAACCAAAACCGAGTTTTCTAAATCCTGACAGGGGCGTACGTGCGTACCTGAAAAAGTCGAAAAAAAAAAAGTAAAAATGAATAAAAGTATACGACCTTGATTTTGTGATTGTGCGTACCTGTGAAAAAGTCCTGGCTACGCCCATGGCTGATCCTCAAAAGATTATTTAATCGCCTTCAGCTGTCTTGCCTACTATAATATACCAAGTGTAAAGAATACTCAAGTTCAGAAGCGATCGAGGTCCGACAATATAAAATACTGTTGTTTAACGAAAAGCGAATGACGCAAATAAAGGCACGCATCAGCATGACGCACGCAAAGAGTTGTGGTACAGCGTTTCCTGAGAAACCATTGCATCTTCAGCATGACTCGCAAAGGATTGTGGAAAAAAAATGATTCCAGATATTTTCTGCCTTTCTGGATTATGAACTGCTGTTCCGCTCACTTCATTCGCTGTGCAGCAATAAGCTGAGCCTAACAGCGTAGCTCTCTGAACAGAAAGCCGATGATAAGCTTAACTAAGTGAAAGGTCGGAAGCACAAAAATTAAGATTGACGACCGGGCTTTTTTCAATTTTAGCAATTCTCAAAAACAGTATTACGCGACCGTCTGCACAGTACATTTAGACCGTACAAAAGTTCACTAACTTTTTCTCGGTCTAGAATAACTAGTTTGACTAATTTCCGACTAAAATACACCTGTTGCGTATCAAAAATTGCCCGAGAAACTGATTTGGAAATGAACATTGCAAAAAATGCACAAACACATTTGCATAAGGCGACGCGAGTGAAGATAGAACTATAAAATCCAAGTCTTGTTTTGTTTACATAATATCGCTTTTCAAACTATGTAATGAATGAACAAATACATAAAAATGGACAACACAATCTTCTTTCGAAAAATTTTATTTAAATCTCCATAAGTTTCTGTTTAAAAGCAAAACGCGAACCATTTATAGCGTGAATCATGAAACGACTGAATTTGAGCACGTTTTATAAACAACTCTCCAAAACTAACAAGAACACAAAGAAAAAGTCAATCACAGATTGATATCAACATAAATTCCCATCGAAAAATGTAATATGTTGTACCTTCCGCTTCTTCAGTTCTAAAATCCGAAGTGACAAACATCTCCCCGCATTACTCCCGCATTGATTAAAACGTATGAAGTTAATTCCTCGAAGCAAGATTTTATCCCTAAAAGTTCTTCTTTTCCACTATAGCGGCTAATTAGTATCCCTGTCTTGAGTAGCAAACCGCGAAAAAATGCAAGGAAATAACGTAAAAAACCCCGTAAAATCCGTTTTTGGATTCAAGAATTACCGCAAAAAAAAGTAGCCTCAGACTGTAGACAAATGAGTGGAGCAAGGGCGTCGAAAATTGCGAACATTACTTTACGAAACCTCACGAAATTGAGCACAAATGTTCACGATGGTATCATTCTACTGAAACTGAGGATTCTTTTCGTTTTTCCTTTCTTATTTCAATTTTGTAATCCCAATAAACCAATAAACCAATAAACCAGTGGAGCTTAAATAACAATTGTCCAAAGTTACATGAGGAAACAAAAAAAATGAAGGATTCTGGTTGTTGTAGTAAATGACGTCAGCATGAAAATGGTCTATTTGACATGCGCAATTGCAGATCAAAATATTACTGTAATGTGCTACGCATATCACTTGTGAAATTAACTGGAAGCGAGATGGGATTGTCTTACCGCTGTCTGAAATACGATTAAAATTTAACCTTTTTACTCGATCAGAAAATGTGTGCGTTTCAGTTTTCCTGACAAGACAAGTGGTCAAATTAGACTAACTTATTATAGAAATGACAAATATTGAAATCATAATTATCTTATTCCGTAAAAAAAGAAAATACAGAAATGGGTGTTTCAGCGTTGCAAGGTGCATTATTGTTGTTGTTGTTGTTGTTGTTGTTGTTATTATTATTGTTATTTTTATTGTTGTTACTGATGGCCATGGGTAGGATCACCGTTGTAGGGTCTGTCGCCATCACTAACGCAGCAAGTGGCTAGTCTACACAGTTTTCAGAGTTTTGTATTTCGTCACCAAGTTCCTCGCCACCAGCGCACGCTTTCCTACTGCCTTCACATATGTCTTTTGCCATGCATCCTCTTCAACTTTCTTAAGAAAGGTCCATACGAAAACTATCAAAATTAATCTTTAATTTGGACTGTTTGAAAAATATGAAAAAAAATACTATAGGTGCTTCTATGGGATTATAGATAGATGAAAAAATTAAGGTTCATACACGTGATCAATTTGGCGTCTCATTCATCTCATTCATAAGGCTCATGTGCTTATGAATTGTAACACAATCGTAATTCATTTTAGCCAAAGGTTTGTGAATAAAGTTATTATTATGAATAACTAACGAGTTTTTGAAAATATTTTCATACAAACGTTAATTAAAGAAGAACAAAGTAAGCAAAGCTGATACTAAGTAGAACATTAAATTCTTTGCCTATTACTCATGGTCACGCGCCGCTGTGACGTGGGTCAATTGCATGCAAACATTTGAATTCGAGCTCTCATTTGTTGCTATATGATCACGTGTGATTTGGTAAAGAATTGGCATTCGCGCTAGTTTTACTATCTTTTTGCTGCTACACCGTGCTGACGAATGACGAGACCCATCCAGGTCGAAACAGCTGTCCACGGGTGCATTTTGGCTTTCAGTTTGGGCTCTATCATGTCGTTGTCGCGTTAAATGTTTTACGTAATATCAGCTTTGCTTCCTTTGTTTGTATTACTATTTTTGGCTGATCAGATCTTGTATAGATCCTACGTACTCTAGCAGCATTTTCGTTAGCGGTCCTTTTCTCCTTGCTCTACTATTGTGTTAATTAAAGCTTAATTATTCGTTCATCTCAAAAATTGATAATATCGGTTAAGAAAAATTACTTGAAACTTAAAACTTTAAAGAGTTTCTCGCGGGACAGGCCTATAGAGGGGTGGTTTGGGTTGGCCCCGCAGTGATGTTTTATAATCAGTCTGGTACAATCTCTTGTTCGCTTCTTCTTCTTTTTCCTCTTCTGCTTCTTGTATAACCTGCAGATGACAAAGGGATCTCAATGGTTTCTCGTAGCTTGTGATCCTACAAACATGCTTTTTTATCGGGCAGTTTCCAATGATCTTCTCCAGCACAAAATTTCGAAGCCAAGTTCTTTAACTTTTCGTCGTCCAGTTCGATCGTGAACGGTGCTCCATGGCCACTTAACTCGATTGGAGTAACACCCGTCAACACTGCAAGAGGATTAGTCATCCCGTAGTTGCGTTTGAAACTTTTTGCCGTTCGCCTTCCATCTTCGCTGTCATTTCGCGTTTTGAAATAAATGTAAAAAAGACAAACTCCAACTGCGGCTGCAACGACGAAAAATAATACGGAAACAATCAGTATGACATGGTTGGGAATATCAGCCATTGTACGTTTTTAATCCGGTGATGTTAAGAAGTAAGTACTATAAACGTATTGTCCATGTACCAGTACGTGCCTGGCGGTGACAGCTGTCGACCTGCTAACCAATATGTACCTTACCGGGGACATGCCCCAGTGGGTCATAAAAGTGCATTCTTTAAAAGGTAAACTATTAGTAATCACAGATTAAAAGACTGCGTTCGACCTGTTTGTTAACAGCTGAAAGAAGTAGTATTGATGTCGATTTCCGCCCTGCTAAATGTTTTTGCAATCAACTCGCAAACATTTTGCTTTAGTGTTATTGTTGTGATTCGGAAGAAACAGCGTGACAGCTGCGTTACTTTTTTATAGAGACGTATTCCGGTTCGCACTTACTCAGCTACATGCAAATATATATGGACAATTCAACTAAAGTCATAAGCGAATAACGTTGAATATTTGCCATACAGGACAAGCAGCAGTTTTCGAGTGGGGGGGGGGGGGGGGGGCATGCTTGTAGATTTCTATTCAATTTCTCTAAAGTGACGGAGAATGCTATTATAACGATAAAACTATTGATGTTTTTCCACATCTTCAGTGATGTTGCTATCGGGTCTGAAAATTCACTATCACTAAATTGAAATATCATAGATTGTTATGTTATACTACTGATATCAACCTTTAATTACTATAAATAAGCCAGAAATTCAACGATTTTGCTTGAGCTGCCTTGAACTCAACGCTGTATAATTACTCAGCAATTATTGCACGAGGCTGAGTATGATATGAAGAGTTATGCAGATCGAGGGGGAAAAAATACTTTACAATATTGTAACGACTAATGCTTCATTCTGTCTATTTATCTGCGCGTTTGTCTTTGCCAGTAACTCTGGTCACTTTTGAATTAACGATTTTTTATAATTTTTCACTCCGTTACTTTTGTTAAATTATTTTTTGTTAAATTTATTTTTATTCTTGCAAAAAAGTGGGGCCCCCCAGCCCCTCCCTCTGCGCGGTCCCTGCTCGATCTTCGATAATGCACCTATCATCGGCCATCCCCTGGGGGAGGACCACCCAGGGCAAATACAATTTTGTATGGAACTTACATGGGAAATTGCACAATCATTTTACCCACGAGAAGGGGAAAATCAGGGAGCTTTTGTCTAGTAATGCCTTACACCACGGGGAAAAAAGGGGAGTTTGTTAAAAGAATTAAGTCATTTTTCAGTTGTCTTAAATGAATGGATAAAGACCACGGTGCGAAAAGTTCGCGGGCTCATCTTTGTCGTGTTCCTTTCAAGATGGCGGAAGCAATGATCTCAGGTAATGTTATGCAAATCCTGTTATAAATGCCGTTACGTTATGACTCGAGGAACGCGCGTGATGCCACGCACGCTTTGGATTACCACCCCACAATGCGTTGCGAGAGAACAAACCATGTGCTCAATCGAAAGAAAGGTCTTACGGTTAAATCGCTTTTGGAGCATAACTTTTGTCAGTTTATCGTATTTTGCAGCTGTTATCAGAGGACACCTTTTGTTTTAGTTTTCGAAACCGTACAAACCGTACAAAGCATACAAACCGTACAAAGTGTATAAACTGTACAACCCGAACAAGTAAGGTCAAGCAAGTACAAGTAACGTGAAGTATCGCACAAGTATTCACCGTTGTACAAGTACAAGTTTATAGCCATCGCTTGATTATCGTTCTCATCGCAAGCTTTGGTTGTGGTCATCGAATTAAGTCTGTACGCGTCTTCGAAGTGTGTTTTCACTGTGAGTAAAGCATATAATGACAGCGATAATTATCAAGGCCATAAAGTAAGTAAAGTCGCACACGAGCCAGATGGCCCACACGGCCGGAGCTTAAACCCGGTTTCTGTAGCATGAAGCGACTAGGGATATTGCTACTCCCCCCTGGATGGGATGTTAGTCCATCGCAGGGTTACCCCCAGCATTTTATCGCCGGTACCCATTTATACACCTGGGTGGAGAGAGACAGTGTGGAGTAAAGTTTCTTGTCTAAGGAAACAACACGACGGCAGAGACCAGGCTCGAACCATCGACCTTCAGGTTGAAAGTCCGATGCACTAACCACTAGACCACCGTGTCTCCACTAGCGCGCGTATTTCCTTGAGCATTTTATAAAACATAATAAGTACATATTACAATATACATGGTAGTCGGGAGGACTGAGACTAAAGAAACCCTAAACGAGCTTGTACAAAGTAGTCCCCCTTTGATTCAAAGTACATTATTTAAAGCTAAATTAGTCAGGATATCAGATCTGGTGTACAAATAACAGTTATAATTAATATTGCAGATAAAATTATGCAAGTTAACGCCCATATCACTAATCATTATAAAGTAAGGAATTGCTTCATTTTCTTTTTGAAAGCATGAAAAGACAGAGAACGTTTTATTCCTAGAGGAGTTCTGTTCCATATATCAACTATCTGACTTCTTAAAGAGTATTTTCCATAGTTAGTTTGGTTAAAAAGCTTATGTAGATGTTTTGAGTTTTTGGTATTGTAACCATGGACTTGAGTGTTTTCTAAGCAGAGGTCACTGAAATAGGTGGGTAATGATTTACTGATTTCTTTTATTAATCGTATAATTTTTAAATATATCCTTAAACAATAGTTTCTATTTTTAAGATTTAACAACTTTTTAGCTTAGATAGTAAAGTCAGGTGTAATGTCTTAATATTTTTACAGTTTTTAACCTCAATGTAAAGCCTGGTTCACACTAGCGACATAACGACATAACTGCGAGGTCACGCAAATTCAAAACACGACGTATATCGATGTTTTATGTCACCAGTGTGAACAACACAACATAACGACATAATAGGAACATAATAACATGGACATAACGACATAAGGAAAAAACTGATCTTTTCTTTATGTCATTATGACCATGTTCTTATGTCGTTATGTCGCTAGTGTGAACCAGGCTTAACATATGATATGTATTTTTTCATCATGTGATTGAAATAAAGACTTTCATTATAAGGAAAAATTCTATAAAATTGTTTTTCATGCTGTGACCATTAAAATTTTCCTACAGGTAACATTAGTTACACAGTACACATAGAAAACCATTTACCTTGGTAAATTCTGAATTTAAGGGTATGATAACGTGTAACAATGTCCCGTACAAAGGAGGTAAATTTTACCTAGGTAAAATCGGTTACACGAAGAAAATTTAAGCAAGCCGCGGCTATTGTTATTTCGAAATTACCTAGGTAACAGGTGTCTCATTTTACCGCGACTAAAGCCTGGTTCACACTTGCGACATAACGACATAAGAACATGGACATAATGACATAAAGAAAAGATCAGTTTTTTCTTTATGTCGTTATGTTCAAGTTATTATGTTCCTATTATGTCGTTATGTTGTGTTGTTCACACTGGTGACATAAAACATCGATATACGTCGTGTTTTGCATGTGCGTGACCCCACCGTTATGTCGTTATGTCGCAAATGTGAACCAGGCTTAATGTATCTCTAGCAATGTATGTTTATATAAAGATTAGGTATCCTAGCTGTGCAAGCTTCCTCATCTTAATTTTTATGAATTCTGTCAAAACGGTTTGATGGCAGTTCATCAGTATTTGAGTCCAATATAGGAGTTGAATATAAGCGAGAAAAATAAGTTTTTACTAAATTTACATTCTTGCAGCAACAATTGAAGTCCGCGGATTCAAAATCCGCAAGTGTGAAGTGTGACTGGTCAAATAAAAGCTATTGAACAGCACGCTTCTGGGTTAAAGTTTACCTTTCAATATTCTGCATATTTAAGTTTGCAAATGTTTTCAGTTCCCTTTAAAATGGAAGGCTTCGGTAGCTGATGCCTTGTGAGTGTTATGTTTGGATTTTTTACAATCACTTGTTCGCTTCTTCTTCGTTTTCCTCTTCTGCTTCCTGTATGACCTGCAGATGACAAGGGTACGGCAATGGTTTCTCGTAGCTTGTGCTCCTACAAACACGTATTTTCTCGGGCAGTTTACAAGGATTTTCTCCAACACAAACAGTCGAAGCCCAGTTCTTTTCGTCGTCCAGTTCGATCGTAAATGGTGCTCCGCTTAACTCGATTGGAGTAACATCCGCCAAGTAAAATGCAAAAGGATTAGTCATCCCGAAGTTGCGTTTGAAACTTTTCGCCATTTGCCTTACTTCTTCGCTGTCATTTCGCGTTTTGAAATAAAAGTAATAAAGACAAACTCCAGCTACGGCTGCAACGATGAAAAATAATGCGGCAACAATTAGTACGATATGGTCAGGAATATCAGCCATTGACGATTCTTTTCAGTGTCGTCTTAAAATTAATCTGGCGATGTCGGCGATGTTTAGCAGCTAAAGATAGTCCATCTCATTCAAAGAAGTATTATAACGTACTGTCCATGTAGACTGTCAAGAGTCTATTCTGCTGACTTTATATAGCACAATGACGGTGAATGGCGGAGATGCAAACTAACAAAGTCATAAGCTTGATTTATGCTGTATTTCGGACGTGTTTAATTATATTGTTGATAGTGTACGTGCCCATGACACACTGTCAACCTGCCAAACAATACATACGTGACGGGACATGCCGCGGGTTAATCGAAAGCCCATTCTTTAAAACTAAAAACAAGAACATAAAAATAAGAAAGCAAAGTTGACGTTCAGATAAAAAAAAGTTTGTAAAAAGTAAAGAAATGTTATTTCATCAATCCCCCCAAACTGTCTGTAAACATAAACTTGTTTACCTGAACTTTTAATATTGTTATTTAAACTTGCGACTGCTTAACGTAAATAATTAGTTTTGCTATTTTAAAATTTAAGTCAAAACCACTTAAAACATCGTTAGAAATTGCTTTGATTTTTTAAAAAAAAACTCGCTAAATTAGAGACACTAAAAATAACATCGCGTGACACTAGACAATCGCGTGTGAAAGAAAACATGGTTTCGAGAACCAGATAAGTTTCGTCACGCAAACTGGCTTCCGAAAACGAAAAAGATATTGAAAATTAGCGCGAGAGAAAATTGTTCACAACTAAGAATTACAGCTTACAACAGCTTACAACGGCTTATTCTCGTCATCATCCACTGCATCTCATGTGTTATTATTCAGCACATTGATACACTGCCCAAATATGGCCATAAAGCTCGCGATATCCGAAGGTCTGTTATATTCAACGATGGTGTTAAATTTCGCATTTTATGATTTCGTGTCTTTGGGAGAAAAATTGCTTGAACTATTAGATAAAAGGGAAAAGGGAAAAAAAAACAAAATGAGAAGAAAAGAAAAGATAAAACTTATTGATCACATGATTGGACAAAAAAACATATATTCTCATCATCATCCTTGTTATACTCGTCATAACTATGAGACAAAACAAACGTGAATAACGACCGTAAATATAATAAATGATTAACTGGAACGGTGATTAATAAATATAATAAATGACTAACTGGGACGGTGATTAATTTTAATCCATAATAAAAACCCAGACGAACCTCCCTGTCTCTAGTCTGTCTACAGACCGATTTATTTTTGGCCCAGCGTGAGCGAAGCGAACGCGTGCGAGTGCGAGCGCGTAGCGCGAGAACGAGCCCCCAACTCCGGGTTCGTTCTCGCGCTCCGCGCTCGCACTCGCGCACTCGGCTCAAAAGGAAAAGTCTGTGAACAGACTATCCTGTCTCGTAAACTACAGCTAGCGACTTTGGCGACAACCATTTAGCCTGCAAGCAAGCTCTCCGCTGGCTCGGGCTCGGGGTTTGGGGGTGGGGAAAGGGGTAGCACCCCCTCCCCCTTCCCCCAAACCCCGAGCCCGGGCCAGCGGAGAGCTTGCTCGCAGGCTAACCACCATTCCGAAACAGGGACATTTCCCAGTCAAATCATTGGCGGATTTAAGATTGTGAGGCTGGGGAGCAACTAAATTAAAAACCGGCGCACGAACGGTCGGGGGAAATGAGGAAAGTTTGGGGAGAAGGCTCCTATATATTCAAGCCCTTGGTCAGCACTTGCGATATTTTTCCTTCGCGCGCCGCCTATTCATCGTTTCCCACTATCTGCATGAACGCCTGGATTAGGCAAGAGCGCAATACGGAATGGTTCTCGATAGATTTGGGGGGCGTGGTCTAGGTTAAAGCACGTGAAACGTGTTGTTTAAGAACTTTTTAAGTAGCCGTCAATTTTACTCTTGTTCAATGATTTTTTTTTGTATGAAAGATCATTCTGAAACCTTTATTTTGACCCCAAAAACAAATTTCGAGGAAATTGTCGCTCTGAAGGTACTCTGTAACTTTAAGGCGGATATTCTTGGGGCCAGGAGGGCCTTAATTCTCTGTCGGCCGCACGCAAGAATTTAAATGTCTGAATAGAAGGAAATTTCTCAAATGATCATGCAAAGTGTTCCATATTTTCGACCTTAGTATGTGAGGGAATGCTTCCCATAGCGAACACTGGGTATTAAATCTCCGTAGAGTAAATTCGTTCTTTTTAACATTCCAAAGGGGAACACATTTTGCTCAGTGGCACAGCCAATGCTTGACTTGGTACATTAGTGATACAATATCTTGTAGTCATTTGTGGGTAGTGTAGGTAGTTCTGCCCGCACCAATAATAATTGCTTTCAAAAAACTAGCTATGGAACAAAGACTCTTCGTATTTTTAATTTTATCTTATTAACTTCGCCAGCAAGACTTGGGAAGTACTTTGTACCGTGCCAAAAAGTCGACGCGACCGTGGCGATTTTTGTTTTTTTTTTTTTTGGCGCGATTCCTTGGGTACTCCCGATCTGACTATTTCACCAAATTCGAAAAATGATTTGGATGCCATTCACAACATCACATCTCTTTTTATGGCATATCGTGTTGCACAAAATTTTCGCGGGATTTAACTTTCGCGGGTTTCACAGGTTTTTCTAAAGATCCGCGAAAATAAGGTTCCGTGAAAGTTAAGGCCCCGTCCACACGTATCCGGATAATTTTGAATCCGCAACTTTTTTGTTACGGATTGGCCTTCCGTCCCCACGTATCCGGCGAATTCGGGCCAATACGATTCGAATACGCTACGTGTGGACGCGAATATTTTCTAATCCGTAACAAAAAAGTTGCGGATTCAAAAATATCCGGATACGTGTGGACGGGGCCTAAACTCCAGCAAAAATAGTAGAAAAAGCGAAAATTAACTCCATTTATTCAGATCAAAGAATTTTAATTAAATTGATTACAAACTCGTCTTTACAACTGCAACTGAAAGAGCCTAAGTGGTCTCTCTCTCTCTCAAGTTCGGAAATAATTGAAGGGTTGCTGTTCTTGTAGTTGTAGAAATCGAGAAGCCATCTTGAAGTACCGGTTTATGTGAAATACCGGACAAGAACTTGCCCGAGATCCGCAAAATTTGTCCCACCCCCCCCCCCCCCCCCCCCCACCCCTGACTCGTGATAAAGTTGAAATTCTCATTAGAGAACTGAATTTGTTCCCGTTAAACCCAAAAAATCCACAAAACGCGAAATTAAACTCCTCTATAGTGCGATGGTCGATTCACTAAAGACCTCTGGGTCCATGGAAGATCACATAGTGGTAGTGGTAGTGGTAGTGGTAGTGGTAGTGGTAGTGGTAGTGGTAGTGGTAGTGGTAGTGGTAGTGGTGGTGGTGGTGGTGGTGGTGGTGGTGGTGATGGTGGCGGTGGTAGTAGTAGTAGTACTTGGACGTATTTCTTGTACTAGAATGTCCGGCGACCTTGCCTTGATATACCTCGGTACAGTGGAAACTCACTTTACGGACACACCCCATTATTACAAACAGTTGTCTTGGTCACGGCCGAAAGCCCATACATTTTCTCCAAAATTTTCCCGCTTAAGGGGGTTTTACCTGAATTTTAATGAAATTTTAAGAGGTTTTAAGAAGGGATAGGAGAAAGAAAATGATTTTTGAAACACCAACATGCAACAGACAGTTGATGCCCACGCAAAAGCACCCCAGGTTGCCAGTGGACTAACTTGGTATCCGTCTATTAATTATTAACTACAAATTCAAATTTTAAAACTTCACTAAATCTTCAATATTTCTTTTTTCTCTAAATTTTACAAATCCTTTGAGAAAAACTATTTCCTCCCAAAAATCACCC
>JAJGOT010000033.1:172500-207500 GCA_022457155.1 Cladopsammia gracilis | reverse complement strand
AAAATATTTCGCATTCAATTAAAATTTGTTTATCGGAGGTGACGGTTTCATTGTCATTTGTTTTAATTTGGCTTATTGTCCCCTGTTTAAAGTGTCGTTTTTCCAGGTTTAGAAAATATTTTGTGTTTTTCTCTCCTTCATTGTACCATTTTGTCCTGGATCTCAGTATTGCGCCTTTGGTGCGAAATTTAATGATTTTTTTCCATTTCTGCCTTTTTCTTATTTAACTGATTTTCAACTACTGCGGATCACTAATGTCCATTTTGTCGATTTTTTCTTCCAATTTAGCAATTACTTGTTCTAGTTCAGTTATCTGTTGTTTCTGTTGTTTGTTTTTAATCTTGGAATAATAAATTGATTTCTCACGCACTTTTAGCTTTATCATTTCCCAAAGAAGTGAAGGGTTGACCAGTTCAGTATCATTTAATATATTCCTCTCTAGTTTCTCGAATCGTTGTCTTAATTTGATTAACATAGTCCATTTCCAATAGAAGAGATGTGTTCATTTTCCAAAAACCCGGACCCCGTGGATTGGAATGCAGTAGTAAACCTAAAATAATCATGGAATGGTCAGTTTTATAACCAGGAGTAATGTCTGCGAGAGATGTGATGTTAACTGTGCTTTGACTAACTAAGAAAAAATCTAGTCTACATTGTACCTTTGGATGACATTGGCGCCGTGTATATCTTCTAATTTCAGGGCGTATAACTCTCCAGACATCCACTAAGTCAAATTTTTCTGAAAATTCCTGAATAATTTTAAGACAGTTTTGATGTGTTCTAGCGCAGCCGCCTTTCTTGTCCTTTTCTATTTCAAGTACCATATTAATATAATCGCCTCCTATAATAATATCATCGCATTCAAAATCCGTGAGGTGTTAAAAAAAAAACACTGAAAAAATCTGGGTTGTCTTCATTTGGAGCATAGATGTTAGCCAAGGTTAAGAGCTTTTCATCCGCTTTTATATCACAAATAATGAAACGTCCGGAAGGGTCTGTGTAAACTTTTTGAATTACCAAATTAAAGTTGTTGTTGAAAAGTATGCCTACCCCTGCCTTGCTGCTCATGTACCTTATTCGTACTAATTTTCGCGAGGCTTTAATTTCGCGATTTTCGCGATTTGTAAAAAATCGCGAAATTAAAGACTCGCTAAAATTAGGATACGCGAAAATTACACACGCGAAATTTAATACACTTCTATAATTGCTTTAATCAATGATTAACTGCGTTTATAGCTACATGGTAATTGTCATCAGTCTATTTATCTTCTACTTCAGCACTTTCTTCATCCGAATCACTCATTTCTTCTTCTTGTATATGTAGCTCTTTTAAAACATCTTTCGTGCAGTCATCAAAATGTCCATTTAGGTCAGGCTCTTTATAATTAGCCAACACAAGCTCTTAGCTCCGTCTAAGGACCCATTTAAAGATATAGACAGTGCACCACAGTAATAATATAGACATTGCACAAGGCAGTATCGGAAGACATACTTAAATTGTATTTCATTATTATTCATCTATAGTTTTGTTCTGTTTCAAGGGTGTTAAGCATTTATAATCATTACAGAACTGTATAGCATAGGTATTTAAAATCATATTTTTATAATTGACTTTTATTAAGTACAATATTGCATTAGCATTTGATTGATTTGCAGTATTTGCTTGATTAGTCTGATTATAAACGCTATTTCTATTACCTAATTGCAAATCATGATTGCAAATCAATCGTCATTTAAGTGATCATAATTCAATAAAAAACGGTTTTCTAAGTCTGTCTTTTGTCAATTTTCGCGAAATTAAATGCCCTAAATTTATCATTTATTGCAAAATCGCAAAAATTAATGCTCGCGAAATATTCGTGTTCCAAATTCGCGAAATTAAGTGCCCGCGAAAATAAGTACGAATAAGGTAGGTACTAAAAATAGTTCGATAGCCCCATTCTGCCGACCATTTGTGATTAGTATTGTCGGTTGAGTGAACTTATTGCAGCATATAAATTGCATATTTTTTTGCTCGAAGCCAATTAAACACTTCTCTTCTTTTAATGTCATCTCTTAGTCCCCTGACATTTAACGATGCTATTGTCAAAGCCATAAATAATTTTGTTTAGTTTTCGTAATCACGAAAACTAAGACCGTGGGTCTTAGTTTTCGTAATTACGAAAACTAAGACCCCGTAAATTTACCCGTAATAAAAACTTTACATTCAAAGAAACAAACCGGATGGATGATATGGAATATAATATGAATTTATACATATGCATTGTAATCTTAAGACCAAATGAAAGATAACGTAACCGATGCAAATGAAAGTATGATACGGTTTGCTAGTTTCACGATTCATTGTTGTTATTCTGAGCCTTATTGCAATCATTAAATCATTGTAGTTTCTGTGCGATCAACTGGTTGACATATAGGTGCCGCCGACTAATAAATATGGGGGTCTTAGGTTTCGTTATCACGAAAACTAAGACCATGGGTCTTAGTTTTCGTGATTACGAAAACTATGGGTCTTAGGTCTTAGGTCTTAGTTTTCGAGGGTCTTAGTTTTCGTAACACCCAGTCACGTATCGCGACGTGATAGGAATCACAAAAGCCAACCCACGCATGAGCAGACATGTTCTACAGTTGTGTTCTTATTTCAGCTGCTTCAGTTAATTTACTCCAGTTAGCTGTTTATATCGTTGATCTCAGACGTTTGTCCGTCCCTCAGCTTAAAGCTCAAATCGATTTGAATTGTATTTGCCGTAATTAAGGTGATAGATAATGGAGGACTATCTGCTTTATCTGGCTCCGATCCTCGCGGTGTTGTTCTTCGTGTTACTGGGGATTCTAAGCTACTGTTACTACAGTAGCAACCGAGAGGACAATGATCAACAACAGGAAAAACTGAATGATGCTCAATTGATTGTTGTAGAGACGAAGAAGAGATCACACAGTGCAGTGGATGATTATTTTGTTGTTATGCACCTCTGATGACACACAAACTAGTGGCGGCCTTGGGGTGGATTTTATTTCGCAATCTTTTAAATTAATCAGACATGAGACTACAAGTTTGCTTGTGTGAGGAAGAGATGATCTCATGATCACAAAAATTAATAGCGAATCGGATGAGGACCCATGTTAGCCTGCATATTGCCAGAATCATAACAATTCGTAAAAAAATCCCAAAGATCACATGATGTTTTGAGAATATGAGCTGTCAAACGATGAGCGTTTGTATCTATTTTGATCGCCTTACGACAAAGAAGTGAACTAAACGACAAACAAAATGAATAGTATACTCAAAAAGACTGAGGAAAAAGAAGGTGAAAAAGAAGAAGAAGAAAAAGAGAAAAGAAGACGAAGAAGAAGAAGAATATAAGATGGCTTTTAAAATTCTAACTTGAACATGATACACATGAGTGGATAAGTATTTCGTCCTGTTACTCATCATGTAGGATTGCATGGGTGCAGCACGCTAAACCAGTTTTCAGAGTTTTTTGAAGAAAACCTGTCAATGTCTGTTAACTACGGCAGAACCATCGCACTAAGCAAACAGATTGAACATGGGTGGTTTTCTATCCGCTATCCAGGTTTTAAAAATGTCAAGAGGTCAAAAACACAATGAAAACAACAAAGACAATGGGACTGTCAAAAGAGAAAACTGAACATGTTAAAACCTGTAAAAGATCATCCCGGATTTCGGTAGTTTCTTGGTGTTGCGGATGGTGTGATCACCAAATGACGTAAAACAAAAGATTCAAAAGACACTGAACAATACCCACACCACAACACAAAAGCTAACCAACAATGGCTTCCGCAAAACCAAGAAACACCCCGGATTTCTATAACGTCAGAATTAAAAAGTCAGTATTGTGTAGTGACCTATCGCGGCTCTTACAAGGTCTTCTCTGATTTGCTAAGAAAACAATAGAACAAACAACACAACAAAGGCTAACAATAGACCCTAGACCTAAAAACAATAGAGCTGCATGATATACAGGTCCAATGAAATTAGAGGTTGTAAAGAGCTGCGTGGTATCTGTGATCTATGGTGATGGAAATGAGTTGCGCGTCGTCTCAGCCGTTCCGTGAACCGGCATCAAGTGAAGAAACCTGATTTTCCCCGGCGTAGCTAATCTATGACAGATGATCAGTTGATTAATATAAAACACTAGAAAACAGAAGCGTCCTTAGGTAAACGATTTTTTCGTTTGTCTCACGATGGAGTCACTTTAAGATGTTGATCGCGACGTTTCGACTGCTATTACTGCTAGTCTTCATCAGGCGATGAGGTCGATTGGTTATATGTCGCTTATGTAGCACGTTGGCTTGTTGCCATTGGTGCATTTCGATCCTCATTATTATTCCGAAAAGATGTTGTTCCCTCTCCGGTCCGATTTGATATCGGTCGGCTGTTATGCTTCTTGATTGTAGGCATCCACGCTTCGGGAATTTCAATTCCACTAATTCCATTGATTGTCATTTGATTGGCCGTGGATTTTCAAATGGTCCTGCTATAAACGGTCATAAACTAGAATAAAACAAATGAATTCAAAAAATTGAATTACGCGTGACACTTATAAACAAGAATTTGAAATAGAAGAAAACATATTGGAAAAATAAAATAAAATGTTTTGAAAAAGTGTCTAGTTAATTTCTAACAACGACGTTTCGGGCTTGGCCCTTCATCAGGTTGATGACCGTTGTTTTGAACGAGACTTTTTTTTTTATTTGAAAAATTGTGATAGCGCGCGCTAAGCAAATAGTGTATGAGCGCGCGCAGTTCAGAGGAAATGGAAAACCGTGTTGAGCCCATGCGGTTGCATGGTGCCCAACTTAAAGATGGTTTCCATTTCCACTTGTTTCCTTTTGAAACAAAACGAAAACATAAACTAGAAAACAAAACAGAAAACAAAACATAAACTAGAATACTCAATCAATCAAATCAATCAATGACTTTATTTAAGTGTCAATGTAGTACCTAGCCGAGGGTAAAAAAACCCTCTACTAACTGGGGACACTAATAAATAATAAACCATGGAAATAAACCATGGGAAAGTCACTATCCATCGCTGCATCTACTGTAATTCATCGTGCCTCTGATCAATGACTAAATCAACGGTGTTTCATAGACGTTGTAATTGAGTCACGTATTGCCGTTCGCAGCGCAAACAATCCTTCAACTTTATTAAGTCAGTAAAGCCAATAGGCCTCACACTAACTGTAAAACTATGCATACAATATAGTATAATAAAATACTATTAAGATAAGTACAATTAATTATGGATAAAAAGTAAATATTAAACTTTTAACTAATGTGAACAATCCGAGAGAGGCCTGGCGCTAGTGTCACTTCCTCTCGTTCAAAATGGCGGCCAAGCTTGGAAGACTCGCTGTGAACAATACAGCGTTTTTACTGTGTGATATCCAGGAAAAATTCCGACCGTCTATCAGATACTTTCCGGAGATCATCAGAGTTGCCCAAAGAATGGTAAGATGCATTCAGTTGCTTTGTACAATCAAGCCACATTGTTGCGAATAAAACAATTTCACAACTGATGGGAGCTCGAGCAACCACCGCTCATATGACCTTTTTTAAAAATACAGTGATGTAGTTCGGTTTGTTGTTGAAGTTGATCAAAGTGCAATGAATTGTTGTAATAGTCTGCTTGGGGAGAATAAAACAAATTATCCCCTTAATAGGGCTCTTGATGTACCTCCAGATTCTTAGAACTGAAATTGAGTGAAATGTATGATAACTTAATACAGTCGGACCTCTATTAAGCGGCAACCCTCGGGACTTTGAAAACTGGCCGCTTAATAGAGGTTGGCCGTTTAATAGAGGTACAATATAAATTGGATAGAAATGGCAGTCAACGTCATTTTGTTGCCTCTATATAGCAAAACGCTTGTTGAAAAGTGAACATATGTGAAGATAAATGCAAAAATCATTGAAACAAAAAATTAAGTGCCCTGTATTTGCGCATTTCAAGTCCGTGCAAAGTTCTAGCTCTAACACGGAGCATGCAGTCGATAAGTGCAGTACTTGTATTGTGGCTTATGACTTGTCATTATAGTGGGTCCGCCAATATCATGAGTTACGTATCGTGAGTTATCACTGTGAATTAATTAAATGTGAGTTATCAAATATTGAAATTTCAATATTTGGCATGCAGAATCTTGAAATTTCAAGATTTGACATGCCAAATCTTGAAATTTCAATACCAAATATTGAAATTTCAATATTTCAATATTTGGTAACTCACAGGAAATAACTTACACCAGCCTAACTCACGCGCCATAACTCACACCCTTGTTAAACCCGATTATAGTGGAGATTAAATTGCAGTTCTTGTTGTTATCAGTTATCACCTTCATATTATCTGTCACCATTTCGCTTGAAAAGATAATTTGCTGGCCGCTTAATAGAGGTAAAAAAACAATATATACTAAACTTGCAACAGCAAAAAGGTGGCCGCGGCCGCTTAATAGAGGTGGCCGTTGAATAGAGGTATCGAATACAGCACTTTACTGACAAATAATTCGGGACTTTGGAAAGTGTCCGCTTAATGGAGGTGGCCGCTTAATAGGTGGCCGTTTAATAGAGGTCCGAGGTCTGTAATTATTGTTGGTCTGGGACTGCAAGTGTTTATGGAGCAACTACAGAATGCAGGGCCACTTTTCTAGGACTATCACTGAAGTGGCTCTGCGGCTCGTCAGTGAAGGAAAACAGTCTTAAATCATATCTAGAAACAGGAAATGTATTAAAGGTTTATAGAACGAGGAAGGTATATATTTTTAATAGTGGCTCAACGGCTCAGCTGCTTGCCAGTTGACTTAGAATTTATAGAATGAGGAAGGCATATAATTTAGTGGCTCCATGGCTCAGCAGATCGCCAGTCGACTTCGAGTTTATAGAACGAGGAAAGTATATGTAATTTAGTAGCTCAAAGGCTTGGCGAGCTCATCAGTGTATACCGAGTCACCGTGCCACTTGATGTAATACTTGTTCAATTTGACTACCGAGCCGCGGCCCGAGCCATTTGAGGTTAATACTTCTTCAAAAGTGGCCCTGCATTCTGAAGCAACTAAAGGTTTCTTCATGAGTACAGACCCAGTTGACTGGGATGGCTCAGTTACCTAGATCTCATCTCACCACGAGTTCCTTTCTAAAAAAATGGATACGTTAATGTGAGAAGGCCGGCTGCAGATCTTGTTTTTTCCAACCAGGATCTCAGTGACCAGATTTTCTGATTTGAAAAGGGCAGCCCGGTTGCCACACATGCATTTCTGTTAAAGAACAGCAAGGTAGCATCATTTCCGTCCATTTTATAAATTAATGGATCAAAAATGGAAGGAATAAATATGTAAATGTTTTTTTTTCTTTTCAGAATTACAACAAAGAGAAACACCTGCCAATATTTTTGTGCATGCTTGATTTGCCATCACAATTTCATCCTGGTAAATAGGGTGAAATATTCCATAAAAATACACAACAAAATTGATCTGCTAACTGGGCCAGCTCTGTTACCAGGCTTATAGAGTGCTTATAAAAATTTAAAAATCTAAAGTATACATCCTACAAAGCTGTTTCTAAAAATGAGTTCTGTTATTACCCAAGGTCTTGTGTTATTAATTATATTTTAGTCATCGTTTGACTTGTTTTATTTTTCCTTCCAGGCAGCAGCAGCCAACATCTTAAAAATACCAGTAATTGCAACTGAACAGGTATCAAATTAACCCTAGTTATAGTGGTAATTAGTGCACAGTGTCTACAAGTAGAGCTCTTATCTTCTGGAAACATGAAATTGAGTGACCTTGTGATGCACAGTGATGTCTGAGATTGGTGATGCAAATCTTACCTGACAAAAGGCACTGCATGTTGCCAAGAACAGGTTGAAGAGAAGAGAAATAGGTCTTATACACACGTACATGTTACATCACCAGCTCAAAATTCACCACCAAGCCTCGTTTGTACGAAATTGCTTTTACAACTCTAGATTCCTTTTGAGTGGGTATATTTCTTTTCAGCTTTTCTCCCCTGACAATACATTGAGAGATTGTCACAGGTTTACACTTCGAAAGTGTGGCTTGGGGGTGAAATTAGGTAGTCTCATGTAAATATGCATAAGAGCTATTGCTGTGACCTATTGTTTTACAGAAGATAAAGAGTCACGAGTGAGTGAGTGAGTGAGTGAGTTGATTGTTTATTGGGTTAGTGCTCACTTCTTTGTTTTTCCGTCTTTAAGTATCCCAAAGGGCTTGGCAACACAGTGACGGAGATTGATACCAGCCCATTCAAGGAGCGGGTGTTTCCCAAAACAAAGTTTTCCATGGTCATTCCTGAAGTGGAAGAACAGCTCAAGCAACTCAACATTGAGAACATTGTGCTGATGGGAATTGAGGTACTCTGTAAAACCCCTTTAATCCTAACAGTGCAAAGAAGTCAAAACTTGAAAAAAATACAAATTTTTATATTACAATATACAATAAAAACCTACTGTACATAGTGCATGTAAGATAACCTTGTGCATTATTTCATTCCTAGAGTCAATTATTGAGACATGTAGTGTAGTTCTAACTTTTGAATCTGTGGATGAAATCCTATTGTGTGACCATTTAAATGAATCCTCGTCAGTAGTACTTTTGCATGGTAACATTAATGTTTTACAGTATTTTAAAAAATGAAATTTGGGATTTTTCTAGAAGTTTATTTTGGGCACTTGTAGGAGTAAAAGGAATGGAAATTGGCAATTTATGAGAATCTGTTTCAGCCTGACATTTCAAATAAGAATCTTATTTGGAAAAGTTAATTAAGGTGACAAGTAAAATCAACCAAGAGGAAAAGAAGGTCTTGCTGAAGTAGCTTTTATTTGAATGGTATTACTTCCTCATTTCATCCTACACTCAATGGCTTAAATCACGTAACATATCCTCAGGGTTAAATCTGTAAGTGCCAAGTGGTTGTGAAGTTCACGCAATGTAACAAACAGAAGATAATATGACACTCGAAACTTTCTCTTTTTATTTACTCAGTCTTGCAAGCTTTAACCCTTTAAGCCCTAAGAGTGATCAGCATCAAATTTCTCCTTGTAATATTAATGCCTTATCAAACAAAAAGGTCACGAGAATTAAGGACATGATCACACAAGATGAATTCTGTTGATATCCAAACAATTTCTCCCCACTACTTCTATAAGAGATGTATAGGGACAAGAGATGAGAATTTAAATTTTGATACTAGGGCTTAAAGGGTTAAATAAACAAAGCAAACACTTAACAACAAAGATCAACATCGTATATTTGATTGTTTTTTTTTTCATTTTAATGTTTAAAAATCCACCGACGTTTTCTTTTTCATTTTAATGTTTAAAAATCCCTAAATATCGTATTTAGTAAGGCGAAATTTATAACCGACGCATCTTTTTAGGGGCAGTGTCCTACCACTGACACTTGTGTGGAATCCGCTTGATTGCTTATGTGAGCCCGCAAAGGGATCGACCTGCATATAGTACGGATCATGCGCAGAGACATTGAGACACTGAACACTGGAACTATGAACCGTTATATTGACTTTGTTTGACCGAGTTTTTGCTTTATTTCGTTGTGTTCGAGTTTATTCAATCTTGTGATTTACATTAAATGGAATGTTAACACAACTTGCGCTACAATGCGTTTCTTTATTTTCCAGACTCAAGTATGTGTGCTACAAACTACCATGGATCTTCTGGAAAGGAACTTTAATGTTCATGTGTTAGCCGATGGTGTCTCATCTCGCACTATGGTTGAAAGAATGTTTGCACTTGAGGTAATTCGACACAGGGCCGTGTTGCTTGAAACAACTTACCACGCATAATGTAGTTAACTTACTTGTGCCTTGTTGCACGAACGACGTGGGTTGCACACTACATGTAATGTGGCACGAAAAGACAACCATGTTTCAAAGGTGTTTTTCACTACTTTGAAATCCTCGAAGGTATAAAGCTGTTGAACAAGAAATTGTCAGAACCCATTTCGTTAAAATACCGTAGAATCCCGAAAGCAACGGCCTCCCGAAAGTAAACTTTATTGTGAGACCTTGCTGGCAATTCCCGGAAGTAACGACTCTCTCGAACGACGTGTTTTGCCACCACATGTAATTTGGCACGAAAAGACAACCATGGTTGTCATAATTATTTATTTTTCACAGGTGTTTTTCACTACTTTGAAATCCTCGAAGGTATAAAGCTGTTGAACAAGAAATTGTCAGAACCCATTTCGTTAAAGTACCGTAGAATTCCGAAAGCAACGGTCTCCCGAAAGTAAACTTTATTGTGAGACCTTGTTAGCAATTCCCTGAAGTAACGACTCTCTCGAAAGTACCAACCATCCGAAAGTAACGGACTTAGCGATCATAGAAACATTTTGGAAGATAAAATATATATGGCGTGAAATTCTAAGGGAATATCTCTGTGATAACCTCCCCCCAGCTTATAAGCCCCCGCGTTTAAGGGCCCATCTGTCAACTCCCGAAAAAAAATATCCCGGTGATATGCCCCCTCTCCACGTTTTTTATTTCCCATACTTCACGTATGGCCGTCCTAACAGAACATCGTACAACTTCAACTTCTTACAATTTCATCAGATCCACATAACAGTTGGGTATTTTAAGAATCTGTTCAACCTTTTACTGCACCAACTGAACAACAGTTACTAGAGGCATCATGCACAGTATTTGTCTTCCAGTATCTTGAAACGAAACGAAACGAAACGATTTTTCATACCGCTTATAAGCCGTCCCAAATATAACCCTCATCCCCCACCCAAACCCCTTACTAAGTTATATACATGTAGGCCCAGAGCTAATAAACAGAGTTTTATGGTTTTACCAGTAATGGGCTCCTGACCTTGTTCAATAAGTTTCTCGGAGTACATTTTTCGCGTTTTTTAGCAGTTCGAAAGTAGCTACTACCCGAAAGATGCGGTCTCTAAGGCCTACTAATTCTGAAAGTACATAATTTGACTCGGGTTTGTCTCTAGGAGTGAAAGGGGTAACGTTTTCTTATCAAAACATCCTTTGTTTCAGCGCATCCGTCAAATTGGTGGCTTTGTAACAACCAGTGAGTGTACCCTGTTTATGCTCTTGGGTGATGCAAAGCACCCCAACTTCAGAGAAGTTCAAGCTTTGGTGAAGACTGCTGCTCCCGACTCTGGTCTACTGTCTAAATGTTAGTCAATATGTCGTAACATGGGTCAAGAGTTCTGTTGTATGGGTAAAAAGCACACGGCACTGAACCATATTGGGAAACGTGATCATTTTCCACGAGAAAATTTGTATGAAGCTCCATCTCAAAGTAGTGATTTAAGGCATTTTGTATAGTTCACGTAATTCGTGTAACAATTGCCTTGAACTGATGATAAAACTAATGTAGACGATCGGATTCTATTAATAAAAGCAGTCGTGCTCCAGGCACAGCCTGGGTATGCAATTCTTAACAATTGGCTCCATTTGCTTGTCTTATTTACCGGGCTAGCCAGACTAGTCTCAGACTGGACAGGCATAGCCTCAGGTGGACAGACGTAGCCTCAGAGTAGATAGACATAGTCTCAGTCTAACCAGGCATAGCCTCAGGCTGGATAGGTTTTGCCTGAAGCTAGTCAGACAGCCTCAGTTTGGCTTCGCCTTAAGCTGACCAGGCATAGCCTCAGGCTGGATAAGGTTTGCCTCAGACTGGACAGGCATAGTCTCAGGCTGGACAGGCAGTCTCAGGCTGGGTAGGTTTTGCCTCAGACTGGACAGGCAAAGCCTCAGACTGGACAGGCAAAGCCTCAGACTGGACAGGCAAAGCCTCAGACTGGACAGGCATAGCCTCAGGCTGGACAGGCATAGTCTCACGCTGGACAGGCATAGCCTCAGACTGGGTAGGTTTTGCCTCAGACTGGATAGGCAAAGCCTCAAACTGGACAGGCAAAGCCTCAAGCTGCTCAGACACAGCTTCAGCCTGACATGGTCTTAAGATGACCCGACATATTCTCAAGCTGGACAGGCATAGCCTCAGCCTGACCAAGCATAGCCTCAAGACTGTACAGGGTTTGCCTCTGCCATGACAGGCGTAGCCTCAGACTGTGCAGGCACAGCCTCAGACTGTGCAGGCACAGCCTCAGACTGTGCAGGCACAGCCTCAAGCTGACCATAGCCTCGGGCTGGACAGGCAAAGGTCCAGGCTGACAGACATAACCCTTAGCCCCGAGCTGGAGAGCTACGGTATAGTCTTAGTCTTAGGCTGGACAGACATAGCCCTGTGCTGGACAAACATATATAGTCTTGCCATGTACAGGCTGGCCAGGCATAGCCCCGGGAAAGACTTTTTGGGCAACAAAAGTCGAACCAGAAAAATTTCCTTGTAAATCTAAGGTTTAAACAGCAAAACAAAAAGACTAGATTGCTTGGCAAAATAAACCAGACATATTCTCAAGCTGGACAGGCATTAAATAATAGCCTCAGCCTGACCAAGCATAGCCTCAAGACTGTGTAGGGTTTGCCTCTGCTATGACAGGCACAGCCTCAGACTGTGCAGGCACAGCCTCAGACTGTGCAGGCACAGCCTCGGACTGTGCAGGCACAGCCTCAGACTGTGCAGGCACAGCCTCAAGCTGACCATAACCTCGGGCTGGACAGGCAAAGGTCCAGGCTGACAGACATAACCCTTAGCCGACCAATCATAGCCCCGAGCTGGAGAGCTACGGTATAGTCTTGGGCTGGACAGACATAGCGTTGTACTGGACAAGCATATATAGCTTTGCCATGTACAGGCTGGCCAGGCATAGCCCCGGGAAAGGCTTTTTGGGCAACAAAAGTCCTACCAGAAAAATTTCCCTGTAAATCTAAGGTTTAAACAGCAAAACAAAAAGACTAGATTGCTTGGCAAAATAAAATTTTAATTACCGGTCTTCACTTTACAACAATAACCTAACTCCAATACCTTAATATAAGAGAATAGATTAAAACTAAGTTCTACCTATAATTTTTCATGGATAAGAGTTTTAAAAACGTTCCATTCTAAGACATGAACTGCAACTGGGCTCGAATTCAACGGAATTGCTACTAACCGCCGGAAAATAAAAAATATTTTCAGCTAACCTATATAAGAAAAAAATTTCAACCCCATGTCCAGGGTTTCTTTCTCTTACTGCGCCTTTCAATAACATGCGGAATTTGAAATTCAAATTTCCACCAACGGTTGCGTTTTACACTGTCGTCAATCATCTTAGCTTACCTCTCAGGAAACAGATCTTCACTTCAGTGAGTTCAAAAGGTCACGTCCGTGCATTACTGATTGGTAGATTTCGATCCATTTTTTTTTCTTTTTTACATGGTCCGTTGGCTTTCGTATAAAGTATGATGGACGGTAGGGAATAACGCAACCGTTGGTGGAGATTTGAATTTCAAATTCCACATGTTATTGAAACTCAAAGGCGCAGTAATGTCCCTGGGAACAAGGTCTTGTTCTAAAAAAGAACAAAATTTATAGAGATAAATTGTGTATCTTGCCAGGAAGGATTTTTGCACTGTACACATTGCACCGTATTCTGAATGGTTAAAGCAAAGTAAGATTCGAGCCTTGTTCCGATGTCAGCGTAAGGAGACATGTTTTCACTCTTTCTAGAATCTAATAGCAAACGAAAGTCAGCCAAGATACAGAATAACAAAGGGAAGAGCTACACTGAGCATTTTTGAAACTTCAACGCAACTGTTAGCACAAAATCTGCAGATTGAGGGGTGGGTAAATAAATAACTTCTCTTTCCCCTTTTTTAATTGGCTATTTCAATGCCATCGTTTGCCTGCAACATAGATTAAATAATCTTAAAAATTTTCAGCAACTTTTGCAACAAAATTGAGAATTCGCGGGTCTTTCCAAAGCGAGAAAGTGTTTGGCATCTTATGAAATATACAATACACCAATGTTTTATTGGTCAGCGTAAATCAATTTATTTTGAGGTTTCGCTCCGCGGGGCTTCGCTAAATTGAAAATAAATGCCATATCGCAAAACCGTCTAAAACCCCTTGCAGCCCTTCACTACCTGAGTCAAGGCTGTGCAAGGTGGTTCTAACTTTTTAAAACTGTGGATAATGATATCGTTAAGTGCATGTGACTATTCAAATGAAAGCCACTGAACAGTACTTTCCTGTGGTGCTGTTTATTATTCTGTACAAGGTGGTTCTAACTTTTAGTCTGTAGTTGAAATCCAACCGTGACCATTCAAATGAAAGCTATTGAACAGTACTTTCGTGTGGTACCGTTTGTTATGCTGTACAAGGTGGTTCTAACTTATAGAGTCTATGGTTGAAATCCAACAGTGTGACCACTCAAATTAAAGCTATTGTGCAGTACTTTCCCGTGGTCCTGTTTATGATGCTGTACAAGGTGGTTCTAACTCATGTGTCTGGTTGAAATCCCAAAGTGTGACCATTTAAATCAGTAAATCATTTGTGCAGTACTTTTGTTTATCAATATTTTACAATGTAAAATTATTTTTGATTAATTCTATAACCTCGATTTGGCAGCTCTTTGCAGTGAAAGGGATTTACAAGATTACAAGGCTGTTATACTTTCTTTCAAACTCATAGATGCTGTGCTAGAAAGTAAAGCATATTACAGTGCCTCAGCTGATACGACATTACCACAATAAACCAGGACTGAACATTTCATCGTTACACAAAACCATTCAAGTCAGCAATAAGATAATTTCCTATGATTGTTTAAAGATAATTTACGGTGTTATAAATCTGTTTTAAAGATTCTTTTGTAAAAAGGAGAGCAGCATAGTCTCATAGTGTTCGGATGAAACTGACTGGCGAATTCCGTGCCTCTCATTTGGGTAGATCTGCAAAGAGTTCAATCACATACAGTGTCAATTGTGAAAACAAAAGAAGTATTTAATGTAAATGATAAATTGAACCAGTCCCAGTAGTTTGTTGACTAAGTAACAAAAGTTTTGACAAACTGAACAAAAGTCATTTTCAGAGTCAGCAGAAACGTTTCTACGGTGCATGGTTCATGGTGCACTGGTGAATGCATCGTGTTGCTGCTTAGAGAACGATATTTTTAAGCCTGGTTTCCATATAATCGCAACGATGGCAGCGATCGATCGTTAGGATCGACGATCGCTGCGATTCTTGCGATCATATTGAAACCAAAACGTTGCGATCCTTGCGATCGTTGTGATTACGATCGCAGAGATGGAAATTTTTCTGTTTTTCTATCTCTGCGATCGTAATCGCTGCGATCGTTATCGCTGCGATCGTTGCGATTATGTGGAAACCGGGCTTAAGTCATGAAATGAGCAAATTACATTAAATGCCTTGATGATTTTTATTCACTCGCTAAGCTCGTTTGTTTTCCAACACTAGTCAACTGTTGAAAAGAAGTTCTAAAAACCTCCGCACACATTTGCCATGGTCAGCTGATACGTTAAAAGTCTGCGTAGACCAGGCTTTCTCTTCTCTCCCGAATTTAATATGGCGCGTAAACTCGGCGCCACTAGCCCCCTGCCTCCCTCCATTGAACGTCAAGAATGTTCTAGTCGATCAGGTCTATTTACCCCGAACCCTGTCAACCAAGCGCTAATGCAGTACAAAAATTACCTACATCACGAAAACATGTTTTTTGTTCATCGTGGTTCGAATAAAAGATGTAGCTTTTTATCGTTTCTCTCACGATGTGGTCACTATTGATAAGGATAGTGACGTTTCGACCGGACGCTAACTGGTGCTCATCATCAGACGATGGAGTCGACTGTCTAACTTAGTTAACATTTATCCGTTACATACTTACCAGAAGCTGATATGGCTTACAGGCCTTGATCAGCTCGCCGATCAGTAAACTTGAGTGGTAGAAGTGCACATTCTCATCAATTAAACCATGGACAAGAAGAAGTCTATTTTCCCTGGAGATGAAAAAAGATAATTTACATCAAATATAAGAATAGTAACGTCATGAGAATGACGAAACGGGGAACATTTCAAATAACGGTAGCTGGCCAGGCAGGAAGAGAATCTCTTTGGCCTTCTATCACTCCACTGTTAATGGGCTTTTTTGCGTTTGGTTCACTTGTCATAAGCTTGTTTGCCACAGCTACTAAACCAACATAATATGAGCAGCATATTCTGAACATGGACGCACATGGGCATCACATGCGACGCAAACACCTAATATTCAACTGTTAAAGGGACTGCTGTATCACGATATCCGCATGCTTGCACAAATCTGTCCATTGCTTGGCTAAAGTCTTTAAAGATTCTAAAATAGCAATTTGTACAAATGAGGGCCTGGTCGCACTACAGTCAAAAACAAAAATCTGCCCGTGCAAAAATCGAGGAAAACAAAAGAAATCGCTCCGGTGGGACACGCCTTTTATGGAATGTTTTTGTTTTTATGTCACTTTGCACGGGCTATTTTTCGTTTTTGACTGTAGTGCGACCAGGCCCTAAGTGAGGCGATTTCAATTGTGCACGCCTCCTCGCAAAATTGAGCACGATAGTATGTAATTTTGTCGCTTTAGCCTGGTTTCCATATAATCGCAAGGATCACAGCGATCGTAGAAATGAGTGTTGTGCGACCCTTGCGATCATATGGAAACCAAAAACTTTGCAATCCTTGCGATCTTTGCGATTGCGATCACAGAAATAGAAAAATTTCTATCTCTGCGATCCTTGCGATCGAGAGGTTTTTATATGGAAACCACTTTTGTGATCCTTGCGATCCGAAATGTCCCACAAAGCATTGCACACTAAATGCTCATCATTGAGTGAAGATTTACGTGGTAAATAAATAAATAAACAAAGCCCTGTATCCCACTCAACGTTTCCTTGCGATCGCTGCGATCATAAGAAAACCTGAGGTCTCAGCGATCGCAAGAATCGCAGCGATCGTCGATCGTAACGATCGCTGCGATTATATGGAAACCAGGCTTTCGTGTAATCGTGTTTATCACAGGAGTGTAAACATAGTCACAAAATACGAAGATTTTATTCACTTTATTGCTTCACACCATATCCGCAGTTACGAAAATGATTATAAGAATTAGCTGGTGATATGGCGGAAACTTGTAAACAAGTTAGTCGGGTACTCACGATAAGGCGCGTCGCAGTGTAATAGGCCATTTCCGAGTTGCCTTTAGCCTCTCTATCAAAGCGAGGCTAGGTGCGAAACCTTTCATATGAAAGTGAGTTTTCATTCACATGCAAATAAGTTTTATTTACATGTGAATGAAAACTCATTTTCATATGAAAGGTTTCGCACCTAGCCTCGCTTTGATAGAGAGGCTAAAGGCAACTCGGAAATGGCCTATTTCGTCGTTATAACTGTTACAAAAGAATATATTATAAATAAGTGTCACTCTCTTGTTTTTGCAGTAAGACCAAACTTACTCATCTGGGAATCTGCTTGCATAATTTAACACAGAGCTCATTTTGTATCCCAGAGGATTTTCCGCAGGTGTGCTCATGTACCGCTCTGTGTAGCCAGTGTCGTACGCCTCCCACGTTGTCACTGGTGCACCAACAATGGCAACCTGTAACAGAAAATTTGATTTCAAAAACACCTTTTATTGTCCCATAAAACATTGATCATAAGGTGGGCGCGTTGCCAGGAGCTGGTAGCTCCCCATTTACTCTCTTCCACTATTTTTTTTTCAGTCAAACAAAGCTCTTTAATTAACACTTCTCGTACACGACCAGTTCTCATAGGTCGCTTATAGACTAAACAAGTCTGCAAAGAGAATGATGAATTGAAAGTTATTCTTACCTTGAATACGTCAGGACGTTGCACTAAACCCAGTAAGGACAAGTAACCCCCTGGACAAGAAAGAATGGATAAAACTTGAACATCCTTTTAATCTGATGCAGTAATTTATACACAGGCTTAATACGAACTGAAGTGATCTACAAGAAATTGTCATACCATAAGACCAGCCATGGATAGCGATTCTAGACAAGTCAACAAAGTCGGTGGCCTTGGCAACATATTCCAATCCTTCGACTTGCTCTTCAATCTCAACTTGGCCCTGAAAAAAGAAATGCTTATTCTAATGACACAATTAAAATAACTACAAATAGTGTGATTACAGTCACCACCAGTTCGACCAGTTAACTTCAACAGAACCAGAACCTTGCCAACTGGGACAATCATCTTCTACAGATCCAGTCCACCGCCATCACCATTTGCAATACACATATCAACACCATTATCACTTTCAACAGAGTTATATCATCACTAACACCGCAATCTTAAACAGCATCAGCATCTTCAACCAAATCATCATATCTTGACCATCACCGGCCATCTACAAAGCAATAATCTTACACATTACCATTACCAGCACCACCACCATCATATGAAAAAGCGCTTTCTTCAATAGAATCAGAATCATTTCTACCATAACATTACAGCTTTTATCATCCTCAACAGAATTTGCCAGCTCTACCATGACATTAACGCAACCGTCATCTTCAACAAACCCATTACCATCTCCAACATAATCATCCTGAATGAAGTCATCGCCATCTATCTCCACAACCATCATCTTCAATGCAACGGGGAACCACCACCACCATCTACACAACTGTCATAGCCATCCTCAACATCACTATCTACACATGGTCAGTCACCATTGACATCTTCAAAGAACCATTACCATCTTCAACAAAGCCATCTCCGTGTCCATTATCATCTGCACATCTTATCATCTTCAGCGGAATCTTCTACACCTAAACCATCACCATTTTGAATATATACGAACCATCAACCTCAAAATCTCCACCATCAATGGTTCATCTCTGACAAAGTATCATCATCTAAAGCACGATCATCTCAGTAAACAATCGTCACCTTTAAAAAAAACATTATCATTTCCACAGTCAACATTTCAATCAAAACCATTGTACCACCACCATTATTTTCAACAAAGCTGTCATCATCTTCACCATGACCTTTTATCATTTTCATCGTCATCATTAACTTTAACATAATTATCATCAGCTCAACCGTTATCCGATGTCACCATGGTCAAAGACAGGAAAACAGGTATGTGAAACAATCATGATTGCTTATAGCATGGTCACCCACAAAGGCTGAAAAAATTGGTGATAATCTCATTGTTTTCAGTAATACTTACCAGACGATTCTTAAGATGACCTTCAAACTGAAGGCCTCTGTGTGCTGAACCTCTGCAGTCCATGACGACCACAACATAACCCAGCTTAGCTATGGTGTGCAGACGAAGAAAGCGGTAACCCTTGTGTGCATTGGTCACCAGCTGTGGGCAGAAACAGCACAATTTATTCATGAAAGAGTACATGCAATAAAAGTTTTCACAAGTTGAATTTACAGCACACAAGTTATTCACAATCTACACAAGTTATTCACAAGTTTTCACAATTATTACAATGCTCTCGTGATTATTTAGCGGTCGGGAATCCTTATGCGATATAAGGCCAGATTGCGCGTGCTGAACTGATTGTGAACGGGACTTTGAGCGAGATGCTCAACGAGTTTGCCAGATATCAGGAAGGTCTCTGAAGAGTCGCTTGGCAGCGACGAAACAACAGTTGTCAGACTAGCCATTACAGTTTTCACAAGTGTAATTTACAGCACACAAGTTATTCACAATCTACACAAGTTATTCACAAGTTTTCACAATTATGATAAAAAAATGAATAAACATTTGACACCTCCTACATCCTTTAGAAGCTTTTAAATACGGGTTTGCAGTTTAAGGTATACAACACATGGTTAAATTTGAATAAACATTACATTAATTTCAGAGAGTGATGGACCTTTCTTAAGCTCGAGAGTTGGTTTACATTTCCAAATGGTTTGCACTAGCTACCTGATAATCACAATCGCTTACTCACCTGAACATGTGGTCCGCCATATAAGAACAGAACTGTGGGATACTTAACCCCAGGTTCAATATTAGGTGGTTTGAACATCATCCCATACACTTGATGACCTATAAAATGTAATTATTAATGAACTATTAAAGTTTGAACTTAACAAGACACCTTCAATGCACCTTTATCGCTAATGCATTGCATCTGTATTGTACAATTTACATCGTAAATACCTAAACTTTCCACAAAAGAGAGCAAAATACAAGGCTGCTGCCTAAGTAAGGGTTAGACAATGAACGCGAGTGTTCTATGGGATATAGTGCCTCGAGCATAGATAGAAGGCCACGAGGGCGTAGCCCGAGTGGCACTTCTATCTAATGCGAGAGGCGCTATATCCCATAGGACACGAGCGTTCATTGTCTAACCGTCTTAGAAAATGGTCACATCCGCGAAGAAACCATATTTTATGCAGATTGTATTTATGAGCGTATTTTAATTGTGTCATTCACACTTGGGAATCACGTTGTTATTTTGTTTTGGACGTCGCCGTAATGTTGGTATAGAATTTTACGAATAACAATGCTTTTCTTTTTTCGGAGCTTTGTTTATTCTTTGTTGTTTTGATGGCTCATTTGCTCCGGCTATGAGCCAGTATACAGAGCTCGAGGAACTTGAGGCCGTCCTTGTCACTCAAGAGTTACTTGCTTTTGAGCGTAGACATATCCGAGTGCTAGCGCTTGGGGGATGAATTCGATAAAAGGGCACGTTTGAACGAAATTGAGCAAAGAGAAAGAAACAGAATTCCAAAGCACGGTGAGATCAGTCATTCGGTTCTGTTCTGGTGTACCGGTACACAAGGACAAAAACAAAAGACTAAACAATAGACTACACGGACATAATACCCTATAAACAAAGGGAATACAATGTGAAATCCCTTGTCAACCGGCACACGAGGACAGAACCAGTCTTTCGTTTAATTTTTCCTAAAAATTGTTAAGTCGAATTTGGTTTTGTTATTTTGGTGATTAATCTCGTGCTTAAGTTACGTAAAGCGAAAACTTCAAATAAAATTGTCATTTTTATAACGTAAACTGCAAGTTGTTTTTGAATTAGCAGCCTGTAATTCATTAGTATGCTCTATATACTCATTAGTATGCTCTATTTTCTCATTAGTATGCTCTATATAGAGCATACTAATGAGGCTTTTAGACAAAGGAAAACAAAAGAATTCATTAGTATGTTCTATATAGAGCTTACTAATGAGTAGTTATTTTACCCCACAATTTCCCTGGGCTTCAAAGCCCCCGCCTCTTTACATAATTTAAAACAGTTTATGGGATATAGAGCACACAAATACTGGGCACTGATTGGCTGAGTGGGTGTGACCATTTTCTAAGAAAAGCTCAGAAGTTAGGAGTCCAGGCTGTGAAATGTTAAGTTCCCCAGACAAATATTAGAAACACAGATCCGTTCCTTGGTCCTCCGGGTTACTGGGCTCCTGTTAGGCAACAGCCTTGACATACTGCTTTTTTCTGTCATGGTGTTGTCAACCTGTATCCCACTACAAGTGTGTTTGCCCCTTACATTAAGGTACGTTTTCACAAGCCATGGCACACAACTGCTGGAGCTTAGCCCGGTTTCTGTAGCATGAAGCAACTGAGAGTATTACTACTCCCCCCTCCCTGGATAGGATGCTTGTCCATCGCAAGGTTACCCCCAGCATTTTGTCGCTGGTACCCATTTATACACCTCGGTGGAGAGAGACAATGTGGAGCAAAGTTTCTTGTCTAAGGAAACAACACCATGGCTTAGACCAGGCATCGAAAACACAGAACTTCAGGTTGAAAGTCTGACGTGCTAACCACTAGACCAGCGCTAGACCAGCGCTAGACCAGCGCTAGACCAGCGCTAGACCAGCGCTAGACCAGCGCTAGACCACTGCACCCCCATTACATTAAAGAAGTGACACTCACCATGCTTACTGTTGTATGAAAATAGCTCTGGTGGATGATAATCTGGAATGACTGTCAAAACAAAGCCACATCATGATCATTATCAGTGTTTTGGTACATGGAAATAAAATACCAACCATACAGTCATGCAGTTAACTAGTATTGAAAGGTCAGTGCTAAATCCCTGATATTTTGGCGATGTTTGTAGAATGTCATGTCAACTACCATTTTTCTTACCATTAGCTCTTAACAATTCAGCAATAGGTTCAACTGTAATAAGAGGAACATTGTTCATCTCCACTTCATCATGGTTTATTTGATACACCATCACTGCTTGAGTTTGTTGTATGGATGAATACACAGTCACAAATTTTGTAAAACTCTGGAAAAGAAAAGATTCTAATAAGAAGTCAGATAACATTAGGACAGCTACCGCAAAAAGTGAATTACTATTTATTTTTTATGTAGCATAGGTTTACTTTTATCAAACATTCAGAAGTGGCATGAAGTAAATAAATTCCAGTTGAGCTTATCAGGCATTAAAGCTTATAACTTTTGAGAAGGGCTTTATGCCCCAGGAAGATCACTGACTGGTTAAAAAAGATATGTTTCAAAAACCATTTGTTGTCAGTTTCAAGTTTTTCAAGTCTTGTCTTTCAGCTGTTTGACGAGTCTGATTTTAACCTTCGGATTCAGTCTAATAAATATTGTCCTTCATAATTATATACCTGCAAAGATGTTGTTCTCTTTAATAATGACAACTATTTTCACATTCTCAGAATAGCTGTCAAAGTACATGTAAATACATATTATATAAATTACACACATATACAGTTGTGGTCAAAATTTTTCTTTGGTTTAAAAATTTTCAAACCAGTTCGATTTTAGTTTTCCTTTGTCTCAGATTCATTATCATATTCTGAAACAAAGGAAAACAAAAATCAAACTGGTTTGAAAATTTTTAAACCAAAGAAAAATTTGAACCACAACATATTATACATTTGTATATATATACACATGTACCTCATTTAGAGTGACTGCATGTGAGTAGCCAGCCTGTGTTAGCCTCTGAGGTTCCCCATAGTTAGACTCAGCATAAGACACTACATACCTAGTACATGAAAACAAAAAACAAGGTTCATTAAGTGTGATGCTTAAAAAAATTGGTCTGCGACACATACATGCCCAAAGTTAATACTTGCCCAAAGTTAAAGCATGTTTATTTGTTTGGTTTATTCTAGGTAATTCTCAAGCATGATGCATTCTTAAGACCCATTTTCTACAGCTTTTAACTAAGAGAATTGCGTGACAAATTAAAAAAAAAATAAAATAAATGCTTTTATTACTTACAGATGCTGCTCTAGAGGTGTGTCTTTGGTGCCCAGGAAGTAAATAAGTCGGCGATTTTCATCAACCGAGATCTAGAACAAATCATATCATTATGTGTCAGTAAGGCTAGTTTTAAATAAATATTTAAGGAATCAAAACTGGTGCGTACAGTTAATACACACAGTCTTGTAACTTGATGCAAACAAATGAGTGAGATTGAGGAAATTAAAAAACTCTTGGTAAATACATGCAAATAACATGCACCCCAAGATTAACAGGGTGAGATAAAAATGAAAAATCAGTTTGCCCAAGCTTACTAGCCCGGAGCTCTGAGGAGCTACATGAAGCCCAAAAGTAAAAAAATAATAATTTATTCAGGATACTCAATTGCCCGGGGAAGGGGGGGGGGGGGGGGGGGGGGGGGGAGGGGGTACTCCCATATACGAGCTATATGGGTATGTGCTGCTGTGAAGGGTATGGTTTTCAGGCAGTTTAGTCTGGGATAGGGTATAGTAATCAGAGATTTTTGGTCTAGAATAGGGTATCATTTTCTGCGAAACTGATCAATTACGTGAAGAATTTAGTCTAGACAATGTTTACTGGCAAATGGCATTTCAAAATCAGTACGGCGGGCAGTATGGCATTTTTACTCACCCTTGTTAACTAATAACTGTTATAGTGAACGAGTTTCTGGAAAATAGCGAGTCTGGAATAGGTCTAGGATAGGGTAGGATTTTTCGGTGTTTAGTCTAGAATAGGGTTGCAAAATGCAGTTAAAATGGTCTAGTATAGGTTAAGGGTCTCAGAGTCCCAGCAGCACACCCCCACCCAAAAATTTGCAGAGTACCCACACCCCCACCCAAAGTTGCAACTTGCTTGTACAACTTCCAACTTGCTCGAAGCAATTACATATGAGGCCTGGGAATGCAGCCATTTTACACACTATGATAACAAAAATTAATTATAAAATTATGCAATCCTAGTGATGAAAACAACATGTTAACAATGAGAAAAACCTCGATTTCTAGCTACTGACCTCTTTACTGTCAACCTCCCAGTCTCCATCTGTTAACTGCTGCTGCGTCACAAGAGGGTAATGAATACAGCACTCTGCAATAAAGCTTCCTGCTCTGGCTCGGGTGAGGGTGTGGTTACTGTTAGCAGTTGCCAGGTAAAGATGACGAAATCCAGAAATTTCACTAGACCAGATAAACTGCAGCCTTGAATCACTTGTTCGCAAAAAGTGGGTAATGTCTGCTACCTGGTAGTAAAGAGATGGTATTATCTCTAATAAATCCCTCACCCTTAATTAGACCCGCAATATCAAAGTACAAAGCTGAAACGAAAGCAATTAGAAAAACTAGGAGATTGTCTATTTCCGAAAGCTATTGTTCTATAGCAAATTCTGTATTACAGACAGTTTGATCACTTGGTCCCAAAGTGACAAAATCCATAATATTCAGTTTAACTTTTCCTCAGTCTGTAATATGCACACTCCTACATGTACAATGCATCCACATTACAGCGGTTTGACTTGATTCACTTACATTTATCCATATATCATTAGACTCTTCAGCCAAGACCTCAATCATTGGACTGCCTTCTGTGATTGTTAAAAGCTGATTGGCTGGAAGATTCACAGGAACAAAGAATGCCACTGGGATTTGAACCAAGGCAAGATGTTGCTGATTTCTATCTAGTACCTCAGCATACACACTGAAAGTCAGTAAAGGAAAAAACTAGAATTAACTTCTGCCTGTATGTGTGAGTTGAGTTGTCTTAATCTAAAAATTATTTCCTTCACAAGCCTAATGGCTCACAACTGCCGGAGCTTAACCCTGGATGGGATGCTAGTCCATCGTTAGGACTTATCCCCTAGCATTATGTTGCCGGTACCCATTTATACACCTGGGTGGCAAGAGACAACATGAAGCAAAGTTTCTTGTTCTAAGGAAACAACACAACGGCAGAGACGAGGCTTGAACCACCGACCTTCAGGTTGAAAGTCCGATGCGCTAACCACTGGACTAATTAATTGCAGCAATAACCAAATTTGAGATTAAATACAACATTGTAGTCTATGTCAACTATTTTATTCTCAAAATGTCAGGGATATTTTCTGTCAGTTTGAAACCAGGAGTGTGTGCAATGAAGGTTCCAATTATGGCTACCCAATTACAAAAAAAGTTTGTAATTTGACACCCATGTGACAGAAAACCAATCACAATTAAGAATTTTGTTATTGATACGATTAGGTTTTATACATGTTACTGGAGGAATCGAATGGCCAAGTACAATGTAATGGATAAAAAAAAATTAATCACTGATTTTCATTTTATGCAATGCTCGGTAAATCAAGTGCCTCACCTTTCACCATCTGGAAGCCAGCCACATCTTACAAGATATTCCATAAATGGAAATGCTTCTGACAGTGGCACTCTCATTTGGTACTCAATCACATGATCACAAATCTAAACAGTGACAATGAAATTTAAGTGACGGGTAAAAAAACGAGACTTACAGTTATTAATAACACAGCAATAATTATTGACTTTAAAGGTTTCTGATGGCATAACCACAATACAATTTGATAGTTGACTAGCTGTTAGCATTAAGCCATTGGTGTATTCTCAATTGAACTAAACTAGTAGGTGACATCAAAACGCCTTCATCAAAGTTCAAGAATAGAAGGGCAATTAGTCCTATGTGTTGTGGTCTGGCCTATTAACTATTGTTTTGATTCACAGGTTAGGAGGGTGGGATCCCGGTTTGGGGGAGGGGGGGGTACTCCCTATAAAAATAATAGGCTATATCGGGATGCTCTGCCTGAAAGGGGTTACGTACCTTTTTTAGGTTGTGAGAGGTATATAAAAGGATAGGGATTTCACGAGTTGAAGTACAAAAACGGATATTTCAAACAGACATGTGTCACATCACAGCTAATTTGTGTATAGTAAAGTGATGCAGCCTTCTATGTATATGAAAAGGGTTACCATTTTCTATGGAAGGTATATGATAGGGTTACCTTCTCTGTCAAAAACGGTATATAAAAGGATAAGGGTTTGGACCTCAGGACGGAGCATCCCCATACAAGCATACAAAACTTTGTTGAGGACCCCCCCCCCCCAGGGGTGGGATACACTCATGAATGACCAATAGCTGCAGGCTTCCATCTGCACCTTAATCTGCTAACACCTGATCTCATCCTCAGCTGACTATAAAAACAATTTTCACTTGAAAGCAATTATATAATGAACAGGCTGTTGAAGGTACCTTTCCACTTGTGTCTATACTGAACTGTACAATTTTAAGTTTGGACTTGGCATTAGTAGAGCCTATAAAAATAATACCTAGCATTAGTACATAATTATCTCAGCTCTGGTAGATTTATTTGAGTGAAACCCTGTTAACATAACCATCAGTGGGCCATAAAAATTTGTTCAAACTAGAGGGGTTGAGTCAAATTATAATATGAGCCCTTTCTAAAGCAACTTGCTGCAAAACACTGTATTAGAATCACACCATTCAGCAAGGAAGATTCTTTTGGCTAATCGTAAGTAACAATGTGAATAACAACACTTAAACAATTTAAATATTTTTCTTGCCTTTGTCACATATCTCATTTTGCAAGTCTAGTGGTCATATTCAGTGGAGGATCAAGACCTACATGTACAGCTAAGGGGAGGTGGGGGGGGGGGGGGGGGGGAGTCTCTTGGAGGCTCAACTATGAATGTCAAATTCTGCAAAGATAGAGTGTCAAAAATAATTGGAAATTGCTTCACGGTTTTGCATTGCTATGCTAATCAGAAGTAATACCAAAACCAATCATGACTTGTTCGCATGCGTTTCTCTGTGCTTGGCACCGGCTTCATGTATTTGCTTTGAGCTCTGATTGGTTCATTAGATTATCTGTGTCTGTTGTGATTGGCCAGACTGATTACTTTGGTTTTGGTCTGGCTAATATGAACATTGGCAATGTAACGAGGATTGTAGGAGATGGTGTCGTGACACTTCAGTAACGCTGTTTTGCTAACGATATTCTTCAGAACTGGAAGAGAGAATATCTAGAACTGGAGGTCAAGAAACCGGAAGTGTATATGGCAAAGCTATGAACCGGAAGTGCACAATCGTGACACAAGAAAAACGGAGAGCAACCTTAACTTGTGCCGCTCTGCGCATGAGTAAAATATAGTACCGGTATAAATATTGTAATAACAAGGTGGTTGTATTAACGGGGTGGTCAGGTCTTAGTATTTAAATTTAAGGGGATAAGTCTATAAACTAATGTTAGGAAATAAAGACAATTTAGTATACCTGATTTAGGATATCTATAGCTATCTACATGACTGTTACGCGCCATACTGTCAGGACCAGAGACAATATGGAGAACTTCTACTGAGCTTTCATCCACCTGTAAAATATAGTCTCTGTCATTAAACTAAAAACATTGTTACTGAAATTGGAGGCAAGAAACCTCATCAGAAATAAACTACTATTAATAGCCAAATATTTCCTTTGCAAGAGAGAAATAAAGGGGACTGAGAGCTAGCTAGTGAATTTTACTTGATCTTCCATTTGCGAAGTCAGGGAAGAAATAACAACAGCAATGGACTTAAAACTTGTCTTTTTCACAATATCGAAAATCATCAGTGCAGATTTGAAAATAAGGGACTTTCCTGATCCCACAGGTTAAGTAATGAACAAATCTTCACCATCAACCAGCTTTTCCAGTGCTTTCCTTGTAAAACTTTGAGATTTTCAAGTTTGAATCTCCCTACAATACGTTCGCACACCAAATCAAACAACTCCTTTGCATCCGCAATTTTGAAATTATGCTCTAGAAAAATAATTTATTCGCCTGCTCAATTTGAGCAGGCAAGCTTCTGATTGGAGGAAATTAACAATAACAGTGTTCACGCATCCAGCTGTCTTTTCGGGGGAGGAGCACGGCCTCATTTCCCGAACAGTGGCTGGTAGTCAAGCCTAGTTCAGACCCAGACCAAAAGAAAATTGAATGTGAGATGTCTGTTTGAAAGAAAGTTATTGGTCAATTATTTGGTCATGACATTTCAGTCATGGCTTTGTTGCCCTGCATATTGAACTTATGGTGCCATATACCAGTCTGAAATTTGGAACCTTCCTTACCTCTTCAAACAAAATTCTATAAGTTCTTGTCAGACCTATAAAGTAATAATTACAAATAATATTCAAATTTAACATGAAATGCAGTTTAGTGAGTAAAAAAGAGAGAACGATGTTACAAGTGTTCATTCTCTCACTCAATCACTTGCTTAATATTGATAGATTGATTGATTGATGGATCAATCAATCAATTGGGCTATCAATCAATCAATCAATCAATCAATCGTACAAGCACTTAGCCAGTCATTAACAAAGTATTATAAAATTTTATAAAATACAGTAAATCAACTGATTAGTCTGTGACTTTTTGATGAACATCCACAACCTCGTCCCAAAGGCCATTACCACTCTTAAAATGTAGGTGCAGAGAGACAGTCAGTAGGAGTTAATTGGTCAAAAAGAATGTTGTTGGCCAATTCTGTAGAAATCGTGCATTATTGAGTTACCAGTACTGTCAACTCCCACTACAGCAGACACCTGGGGACCACAATTTGGTGTCCGCAAGAGAGAGTCCATAATAGCAGGAGATAGTTTCAGTTATTCTTATTTGTCGGGACTTAAACTCCTGTCTGTAAAAACAGGGTGTCCTTTATAGCAAGGTGTCCACAAGGCAGGAGTTGATGGTATATGTAGTACATACTCTCATCAGTGCTGAATTTTGGTTGCCACCAGTATCCAGTGTATCTATCAAATTCCTCCTGAACAATAAATGATGCGACACCAGCAGAAACAGGCTCTTCCATATGACCTGGTGAGCCTTGATTTGTGTAAGTCAGTCTTCTTTCTTCCTCCGTGATAATATTATTGATCCAAATGTCATTACGATGAATAAAAGCCACTAAGTTGGGATCGCAAGGACATAATTTAGCATCCATCTTTGTTTCTCTGGTCTGTGAATTTAGTTCCTCTGGGATTATTGGCTGTCTATTGTCATCCTTGAAAAAAACAACGAACAATATATTAAAGGTGCAGTATATGTCTCGCTAATATATGGAAATTTCACATGTTGCAATGTTGGATATACATGTACATTGCAAAATACCACCAAATACACAAACAAAATTGGATAAAGAGATCGTACACAGCAAAAAAGTAGTTTGGGGATATTTAATGAGACCCTGCTATGGGTAAATTCCAACAAGTGACACAAGAGCCACGAACTAGCAATGAACGACAGACTGCTCTGATGAATTACCGAGAGCGACACCAATGGAAAAATAAATTGATGGCGAATGTTGTAATTGCTTAGATCTCAAAAGCATTTGTATATCTGCTCTTAGCGTAAACATGATAAAATCAAGTCATATTTTGCTGAAATACATAATAGTCATAATAAAGACCCAACAAGGCTTTGACATTTAAAATGATGCCACTTTGCGAAATACTGACAGGCGATGCAAGAACGTACAGTGCATACAGTTCTGCTGCAAATATTTCTATTTTTACCATATAAAGGCCCAGCCAAACGAACGCAACATTTCAACGCAACATCTTGCAACATCAACACTTAATGACTGGTTCCAAGGGAAACAGTGAATTTTATTTTCCGAGAATATCGAGATTCGAGGGAAACAAAATTCACTGTTTCCCGAGGGATCAGTCATTAAGTGATTTGTTATAATAGCAACAACAACAAAAAAAAACACAAGACAGTTTGAAAAACGCGCCGAGCACTCGATCCATCATAATCATGTCACGGTCTGATCACGTGCGCCAGCGGGCAAGTGCAATGTTACCCTCTGACGTCAAAATTGTTGCCCGCTTTCGCAAATGTTGCCCGCTTAGCACAATTGGCGGGAAACAGTTTGTTTGTTAGATGTCATGTGACGATGAATCAACCAATCAACATGAGCGTTGCATTGACAAAAACTCCATCTTTATAACAATGTTGCATGTGTTTGGCCACCCTGTTGCAACATGTTGGATCAAGTTTAAAAATGGTCAAATTTGATCCAACACCATCCAACATGTTGCAACAGGGTGGCCAAACGCATCTTATTAGTTAACACGTTGCGCGCAATAATGTTGCAATATAGCTGTCTCTATCGTGATTTACAAACCTTTGTTAAATTTTCATTTCTTCTGTATTTTTTCATGAATTATTGATGACTTTATAAGAGCTTAAATACTGGGTTGGAAACTTAATTTTAAGAGCACTTACCAGCTGGGATTGACTTTCGGAATGCAAGATAATTATTTAAATTCTTCTTGGGTTGTCAAACCAGTTTGATTTTTGTTTTCCTTTTTCTCAGATTATGGTCATGAATCTGAGACAAAGGAAAATAAAAATAAAACTGGTTTGACAATTTTCAAACCAAAAAAAAAATATTTAAACCACAACAGATATTCATGTAACTGGAAATATTATACACGAAAATTTCAGGTACATTGGGTTTTCTTTACATTCCGATACAGTCCAGGAGGTTTTTAGTAAAACATTTTTTGTTGAAAGTAAACATGTTATGGGCAAAATAAGAGATTTTTTCCTCAAAGTGAAAATTGTTCTTGCCAAACTGGTCAAGTGAAATTCAATAAATTATTTGAACTTGCCCAAAAGTATCTATACTGGTATTGACGAGTGCTAATGTCCAATTCTGTAATGCCGAGAATATTGTTTAGCGAATGAAATTCCCCTCACTGGACCTGGACAATATTCACATAATCAGGTCTTTATTTTTTGAAGATCATATCTGCAATGTAAAATCTCTGGCATGTCCCCTGAGGTTACATCCATGCAAGCCTCAGTATGACTTGCCTGCGCATGCCCCCCCCCCACCCCTAAATTATGTTAACAGCTGAACCTCAATAACCTGCTTACCGTATTTTCTCAATTAAACGCCCCCGGCGTTTATTTCAAACTTGGCCTAGTGGACCCGGCGTTTCTTTGAATCAGCAGTTTTTTCTCGCCCGCCATTTTTTAAGAAAGGGTAATTATTCGTTTTTCTTGGCAGCCGTGTACCATGCCCTTAAATCTTAAGTTAATTATACCACAAATAAACATTTGAGGGGCTTACTTACAACTTCCTCTATTATACCCGGCGTTTATTCGGGGCCCGGCGTTTAATCGTGAAAACACGGTATGTCAGCCACAGCCCCTCCCTAGGGGATTGGAGAGTTATTAAATGTACATAATGGAAATTAAAAACCAGTGGTCTAAGAAAACAAGCATAAGAAAGGAAGCAAAAAGGAAAAAGAAAAAGAAAGAAAAAAAGCATGCATGCTATGAACACAAAAAACAGAAACTTAACTATAGCAAAGCTTATGAGCTTCTGCCTATACATATCAAATTACAGATTGGGATCATAAATGAATTGAATGAATTCACCCTGTTTACTAATTAACCGTGTACATGAAACAATTAACACAATGTAACTATTTTTTTCCATCGCGCTAACTCGATCAAAGATCAAAAATCTCCCGATTTAGCAAAACAGTAAGACTTAAATTTTTGAAATAAACTTAATTGTATGGCTGTAGTCTATTAAATCGACTTACCTCGTCATCAATTCGCCAATCTGTGCAAGTATATAAACTACTCGAGGCAGAAAACATAAACCGTCTGCATGTTTCGTCGAAATCGTACGCGGTAATACCAAATGCCCCTAAACGTTTTCTTTCTCGTAGCAACTGTTCCTCTCTTGAATATCCTGAAAATGAACGGCTGATTCTAAACGAGTCTAACAGAGGTTTCCATGAGAGGGGCATGAAATCGTTCTGTTCTTCTTTGTTGTGTTGCTCAGATGGTAGATCAACATAATGGATTGTGTTTTCGCGACTCCCAAAAGGAACAGCAAGGAAATAAAGCTTGTTCTCGCAAAACGTGAATGAATGGGGTACTCGGTTCACAAGGCTGTGTTGTACCGACTTTGTTTGTTTCACGGCGATTTGTAGATCTTTCCAAGTTTTCTTCCTTGTTAAAAACGAACCTTGACGGGGCCTAAAATCGCCACGTTCCGCAAAGGGAGAATGTTCGGACATGGCGCTATAAATCTAACAAAGCAGAAGTTTTCCAGTGCCATAAAAGAATGCGAAACGGCATGATCATATTTTCATAACTAACCGCGTGAGCGCCGGTTTCCCGTCCCTCTTCAAAATATTCAAGAAAAGTCACGATTTCGAAATTTCGCACCTTAGTAAATGGTCAGCGGATTATAGTAAACACTCCTTTTTAGGAAATTCTCGTATTCGCCGATGCATGTCGATACTGTCTCGCGTTTTATTCGGTCGTCTCGTACTGTTATCGATTCATCTGACGAGTTGGAAAAGAAGCAGTCAAGGGGATAGGGAAATATTAACCTGGGATACTAAAGTGTATTTTCAATAAATTCATTTTCGACATGACAGAAACTGACACGGCTGTTAAAGATGCAGAGAATGGAAAGAACAGAGAAGGTGAAGATATCACAGAGCTTCTCACTGACGGTTTTATGGTGTCTTTTATTCCCAATATGGAGAATCTTCAAGGACGACTCGACGAATTGACGTGAGCTACAATGTTATTAAACTTAAAATTAGAAATAGGCATAGGTTTCTTTGCACGGCAGCCATGTTGGTTGTCAAAAAGCAAAAGAAATTATTTCCATAAAAATGGAGTTTTATTCACAAAGGATGGGAATTTCATTGTTATGATCCCCAATATGGCCGCCGTACAAACCACTTTCATGGTTCCAAGTAGTAGTCTTCAGGTTGAATAATATGCACTTATTGACTGAGTGGGAGGGCCGGACTGGAAAATATTTGGCTCGACGTCATGGTGTACGGACCTCGCTGCGCTCAGTCTGTGCTCCATGACTGAGAGCCAAATATTTTCCTGTCCGACCTGACCTACCTCAGTCAATTAATAAGTGTTTTATAATATGACTAGAAAGTACAAGAATAGTCGTGCAGTGTGAGGTCACTTGAACTTGAGCGGGGCCGGACGGCTTTTTCCGGACCGGCTCACGTCAACCTGTTCGGCCCCGCTCACATCACCTTGAGATTCTATTTTCTGTAGGATTGCGTCAGGGGGCCGTACAGTCATATTATAATAAGCTAAAATGTAGAGCACCTTGTTTTGATGCGTATTTGCACTCTAGAATACTATGTGGAATTATAAATGTAGTTATTGCTTCTTGCTATGTCATAGATGCGCTTGCAATTTCTGTCCCAACATTCCAGGTCCCTGTTCCCAGGTCCCAGTTCCCTTCCCATGGAGAAAACTAGGTTATACTCTATCAAATCTTTAATGGTTTTCATTAAAGCTTATTTATTATTATTCATTATAAATCTCCTATCTATAGAGGGTCCCTTATACCCCTTTGCGAAATTCATTCACGTAAAAGCATCGGACATTTTCATGGGTCACGAATAATATTTACAAAATTACTTTCAGATTCACGCAAAAATCGGCGAAATCTTATTTTACTTATTGTCCTGATCACAATGTTGTCTCTTTTAGACTGAAAATGAGTGACAAAATGTAGGAAAAGATGCACATTTATCAGAACACTAAAATACACAGAAATGAACTCAAGCAAAACAAAATGATTCATGAATCATGTTTAATTCAGCACTTTGTTCACGGGTCACATTAAAGTAAAAAATTGAATTCACAATCATGTTAATAAAAGATCTTGAAATTAAAAATCACGAATCACGAGTAAATAAAATTCTCAATTACCTTTCATGGGAAAAGAAATAGCCCTATTCACGCTTCACGTAAAAAGTATAGGAGACGCTCTATAAACCCTGAAAGTCAAGATAAAGAGTTTTGTAAGATTCATTCCTTTGTTGCAGGGGAGCCTTTGAGCAGGGGTGTAGCTACCTGTACGCACATACGCATGTGCATACCTGAAAAAGTCGAAAAAAAAGAAGAAAGATTTGGGACTTAGGGTGGGGGGAGGAGGTAGGAGAAGTGTTTGAAAACAGCATACCTCTGAAAAAGTCCTGGCTACGCCCCTGCTTTAAGGATACTGTGAACCTTTTTTGGTCCGATTTCAAACGATTATATATATATATATATATATATATATATATATATATATATATATATATATATATATATATATATATATATATATATATTTTAAATTTCTGTAAAGATATCACATTAATCTAGAAAATATTGAAAGATGTGTTGCAAAAATAATTATCATTAAAAGAATTCTAGATATATTTAAAAAAGAGTTTTAAGGGAACAGTTGCTAAGTAACTATAGGTGTGATAATCTGATAATCCCATTCCATGGTGCATACAGCACCCTCTTGTACTTTTCCTGCTATACTTTATCTGGGATCTTGCATTTGATGTCATTTGTATATTTTGTTTACATTACAATCCGGTGCACATTTCACATCACCATAGTGTATTCTATTACAGTGTCATAGCATATTCTCTGCGGCAGTTTTCCATGTTTGGGAAAAATAAGTAAATAAAAAACTGCGGTGAAGAGAAAAGGCCCAATTATGAATAGCCTGCAAGCAGGTGTAACATCATCAGATTGAATGCAGCCAATTTCCAACTACTCAGTATGTTGCAGGTTAAATTTTGGTCAGACAGGGAAATCCTTGCTTTTGCATTGTGTGACACTGCTTCACAAATTATTTGCATTCAAACTTCATACAAAACATTTTCAATAGACACTTTTGATCTTTTGAAAACAAGCTGTATATCAATATAATAAATAAAAATTGATTTTCCAAACTGCGCACTGTTGCCATAAACCAAGAGTATCTGTAGT